>BQNB010012190.1:0-79734 GCA_026074375.1 Tanacetum coccineum | reverse complement strand
CTTTATACCAGCAGGATAAACTTGATAAACTTCTTCAAGTCTTTGTTGAAGATTCCGCTTTGAGATAAGCTGTGAAAAAGATCGAGATCATTAAAGTTGTTTCATGACAGTAGTAACTATACGTGGAAAAAAATATAAAACAAAGTGTATACGTGAGTGCCTAAACTAGGGTTTAAAAACGTTTATCGATAAAAAATATATATATTTACCTGAGGGGGTAGATCACCATCGTGATGGTAATGCATCATCAAATAATTATCATCAAAGGGATCAATGTCCATGTAGTTAACAACATCCTTCCATAATAACAAAGAGTAGGACGGTGTTTTCGTTTTGTGTGACCAGTACACACGTCGTGACATTACATCTACGAGAAAGATTTCTCCTTGCTGGTCCATGATAACAACTATCTTAACCATCCGCTCGTTCTCGGCCTTCCAATAAAAGTGTCCTTGACGAACTGGCTTATCCTTCATCATGACTTTGACTTGCTGGTGACAAGACAAACCCTAAACAAAGATCGACTTTTGCTTTTTTTTCTTTCGCTCGATGTTGAAAAGATAAACCCTAAACGAAGATCGACTTTTGCTTTTTTTGTGTTTCGCTCGGTGAACTATTATTTATTTATATATACATGCAGAGGCGGTGGCATAAATTTTAAAAAAGGAATTACTTCCCAAAGTGTGTTTTTACAGCTCAACCATGATCATTTTTAGATTCAAATGAAGAAACAGGGTTTTAAAAAAATTGATTAGAAATTATATGGTTTCAAAAAACATTGAACCTTGACTTATCAATCAAAATTAATGCCAAGACTTTATTATGGCTCTAAATGCTAATTGTGTAGAGTACCAATTAACTACATTTGGCACTATTTTTCAAAGTCACGATTGTTCAAGTATGCTCTGCCCCAAAAATAAAGTACCAAACATAAAAAAAGGTACGAAACAAAAAGAAAAGTCCAACACAAAAATAAAGTGCGTATGTAAATAAACTTTTAAGGGTTTAGAAACAAATTGTGTGCTCAGAAAGGGTGAGATCAGCGGGCCGTTCAACTCAGTCGCTCTTTAGAGGCAACTGCTTAACTTGTTTTTGTACTATAATCCCGAGGTCCAAATAAATAAATAAAATAAAAATAGTAAGTATATGAAAAAAGGAAGATTAAGAGAGCCACAGTTAATCGGTACATGCAATCTTTTTGATTTAACTAGACGAGTACCCGTGCACGCACGGAAAATCCCTAACGGCCGATAATTAAGGATATGCAATATTGTGGTACGTTTTTCATGTAACGTTCAAACATAATACGTGAAGATATCAAAATGTTGTGACATGTGATAATTCACCTCAAATAATAATTTTTGTCATGTATCAAAGAACATATAACAACCCGTTATAACATCAAGCTCATGAAGACCAATGAATTTTTAACCTTCATTGCATTTAAAGCAAAATGAAATTTATATTGACCAGATGGTATTTCATCAAGTGGATTCCTTTTATAAAAAAAAAAATCCCCCCAAAAGACTTTAATATATGTCGAAAATATCCTGCTTAAATATAATGATTCACAATTAAGGAAAATTAGTGAATACGATCTATTTAGATACACTTGTTATTCATACTATTATGATTAACTATAGAAAGAACATGTAATGAAAGTTTCATAATTGAGTTTTCTAATAAAAAGGTAATCTAGTTTTTACTTAATGTAAGTAACCTCATCTTTGGTCATACAAAAAATTACAAATTCTAAAAAAATTGCATTGAAACCGTCTCATCAATGCATGTCTTTTTCTTTCAAACAAATTTCAAATCAAGTATTAGAGACTAAGCATTGCCATTTAAACATTTTAAATTCTCAAGATTCTTAAATTTCAAAAAATTAAGATAAATCGTTTATATGTAAAGTTTGAAAAACTATTTATTGAAAATCAATTTCGATTAGCATAAGAATTTATAAAATCTTTTTCGGAGAATAAATAGAATACATGTTTGACAAATAACCAAAATACACTGTTTTTACTTTATATAATAATTTCTATACTTATCAAATTTTAGGTTTGAACTCTTTCAACCCACAAATACACGATTGACATAAATTTCTCAAATCATTCATATATTTTTACACGATTGGCATAAGTTTCTACTTTATTTTCATCATTTAAAATGCATTATTTTGTTTTCAATTTTTCTCAAATCATTTCTATATTCGTAATATAAATTTCTATCTTTCTCAAATCATTCCCAATATATATTTGTAATATTGTAATATAAGCTGTTCAAAGTCAAGGGGTACAACATTTTCAGAATTAAAAGCTTGTATTTAAGTTTCAACATTGCCTAAAATAAAATATGTTTTGTCAACTTTCAAGAGTTATAGTTATCAATTAGCATTTATTTGACGTTTTTAATGTGACGGTTTTAAAATTTCTCAAACTTTTAAGCATTTTCATTAGAAACGCATGTCAAAAATAGATCCATTTCCTTCCTTTCCTAAAATTTAGCTTTTAACATTTCCAAGTAAAGCTGGCGTGTATTATAATTCTCAACATTAGACATGTATTAATTATCAACTTTTCTTAAATTAGATGTTTTTAACTTTCAAGTTTCAAGGTTTCAAGATTGAATGTTGAAAATTCAAGGTATTGGCAAATTCTCTTTATAAGGAGTAGAGATAGACGTATACATAGTTATAATTCAAGACATGACAAACTTAAAATGATTTGTCTTTCTTTTCTCAAATTGAATTTATGATTTCTCTTACCAATATTAAATGATTTGAATGCTAAACTTGATGATTTTGTAGAAACTTAGATAACAAATTTGGTTCAGTTAATTATATGATCAACACAGCTTTTAAAGCATCATTTCTTATATAAATGCTAATCGACATAAAACAATTACTGTATTCAAATCAAAAGTTTTATATATTTTGATCTGGTTTGTTTAATAAAACTTTTTTATAAAACATGTTCATTTTATCATTCTATTCTATAAAGATGCAGCAAAATCTTTTCAGTTCAGCTTCATCTTCATATTCCCAATGAGAAGCATCTAATTTTCCTACATCAAGAGGATGTAGAGCGGCTTGGGATGAGTCTACACAATTACAAATTCGAAACTTTATTTAGAACTATGCAGATTTTATTAGGGACAAATAGTAAACAAAACGTACCATTGCTTCTGCATAATTTTCTACATCAATAGGATGTAGAGGGATGAGTGTACACAAATACAAATACAAGCACAATATTAGGACAAGCACAATATTAGGACAAAATGTACCATTGTTTCTGCTTCTGATTGAGCATGAATGGTTTTTTTGTCATCGAGTCCCATTGCTCATTTTGTTACTTGAATAATGAATTATGAATGATTCACCTATTGATATAGGCATCGGTTAGTAATTTGAACTTTAGCATTGAATGAAATTAGCATTCATTTCTATCTTTCAAGCATTTCAATTAGAAACGCATTTCAATTAGAAACGCATTTCAATTAGCATTCAATTAGACGGTTTAAATTTTTTCTCACATTCAATTAGACGGTTTCAAGCATTTCAATTAAACGGTTTTAATATGAAAATTCAAGATTCCTTTAGCATTAAATTTTAGTTTTTTTCAACTTTCAAGATTGTCTTGAAAAAGAATTCTAAATCTCCTTTATAAGGAGTATAGATAAGCTCATAGCTTGTTTAGGAAAAAAAATTAAATGCATACTAAATATATTCAAATCGCAAAAGTCAGAGGATGAATAACAAATGTAAATCAATAATGCAAAAAATAAAAAGTCTTTATTACATTCTATAAATATCGAAACTACTAAACTTAAAAAACAGGGCAACAACCTTCCATGCAAAATTTGCTTCTTATTGAGTTATTGATACTAAATAATCAATTTTGTGATTTACTTTTGACTTTTCATGCAAACTATCGTTTGAATCAAGACTGGTACTATTTAGCAGTTTTATTTCAAAAGTCCAATTAACCAAAAGCCCATTCCACAAGTTAAATATAGAAAAAATTAAATAGAAGGAAGTGACCAGTCAAAGTAAAAGAGAAAATATAGGTGAAGAAAAAACAGTCGGTTTGAAAATCCATTATAAATACCAATAATCAATAATTAAATTTTCCGATAAAAAAACCCCTAATAATAACAATCGATTTCAAACATGGAGAAGCAGATTCAGAAACAACAATCGATTTCAAACATGGAGGGTGAGGTACGCTAGCTCTTCTTTCTAGCATGTATCGATCTTTTGGTTTGTTTTAATTTTTTATAAACAAATTATGTTGGATCGATCTGCAGGTTACAGTGATTTGTGTCGACAATACTACTTTGTTGGCGAAAACTGGTGTGTATATAGCTCAAGCTATGGCTATTGCATTATATTGTGATGAAAAAATCAAAGTACGTATGTTGTTACTTAATGCATAATGATAATAATATTGTTTATATGCATTCATTCATTCATTAATATTGTTTTGCAGCTCATCCAGATAATATGGTGGCCTTAGTGCCAATGGGTGCACTGCAAGGTACAAGTTATGTTAAACCTACTCGTGATCTTAACGAGATCCTTCCCGCATTGAAAGGTAGGTATTTTTTCACTACGTTCGTACGTACTAGTTCCATCTCTTTTTTATTTTAATTTTTTAAAATTAAAATAAAAAAAGAGATGGAACTAGTACGTAGAAAGTAGTGAAATCAATACCTACCTTCAATGCGGGAAGGATCTTTAAGATCAGAGTAGGTTTAACATTACTAGTACCTTCGTGCACCCCATTGGCACTCATGGCTCCATATTATATGATGGCTGCAAAACAATATTAATGAATGAATGAATGCATATAAACAATATTATTATCATTATGCATTAAGTAAGAATATCCAACCTCAGAATATCACAATTGTTAGCCAGGACAAATTGCTCTAAATCACATTTCCATTCTTTAATTGCTAGATAATAATAGTCGTCAACTTCTTGCCAACCATAAAATCGAATCAACTTAAAAGTTTCATCATCATTAAAAAGCCTTAGTTTTCTTATTTTGCCAAGGGTATTGCTTCTCTTCTTCATCCTCATTACAAATACCTTCTTGTCCTCGTATAAACCTTCCATCTTGTCATCTTTCCATATTTTTGATTTTAAAATAATCTTATTCAACCTATATGAATTTAACCACCTTAAATCCTCAACCAGTCCCCCATCGGGAAGCTCCGTTATGCCCAGATTAGTGCATAAGCCTATGAACTCGTCAGGAGTTCGTGCATGATAAACCTTGCACGGGCACTCTGAGTTAGGGAAAGTAGGCTTGAGGACCGAAAATTTCAAATGCCACCGAATCGTGGCAGGTTCCGGTGAAGAAAAGGATATGTCATAGTCGTGCCTCTCAATCGAGAACCTCTCTCGTGTTTGATCAGTGGCCTTGCTTCCTGACTGGTAATCAAGTTCAAAAGTATATTTGTTGACCTCAACCTTTATACCAGCAGGATAAACTTGATAAACTTCTTCAAGTCTTTGTTGAAGATTCCGCTTTGAGATAAGCTGTGAAAAAGATCAAGATCATTAAAGTTGTTGCATGACAGTTTTAACTATATATATATATATTTACCTGAGGGGGTAGATCACCATCGTGATGGTAAAGCATCATCAAATAGTAATTATCATCAAAGGGATCAATGTCGATGTAGTTAACAACATCTTTGGATAAGAAGAAAGAGTAGGACGGTGTTTTCGTTTTGTGTGACCAGTACACACGTCGCGACATTACATCTACAAGAAAGATTTCTCCTTGTTGGTCCATGATAACAACTATCTTAACCATCTGCTCGTTCTCGGCCTTCCAATAAAAG
This sequence comes from Tanacetum coccineum, assembly GCA_026074375.1. Lineage (NCBI taxonomy): Eukaryota > Viridiplantae > Streptophyta > Magnoliopsida > Asterales > Asteraceae > Tanacetum > Tanacetum coccineum. The sequence goes on along the minus strand of BQNB010012190.1, from coordinate 73,875 downwards.
TGTCCTTGACGAACTGGCTTATCCTTCATCATGACTTTGACTTGCTTGTGACAAGACAAACCCTAAACAAAGATCGACTTTTGCTTTTTTTTCTTTCGCTCGATGTTGAAAAGATAAACCCTAAACGAAGATCGACTTTTGCTTTTTTTGTGTTTCGCTCGGTTGTTTGGAGACTGGTGATATGAACTTAGTTGGACTTTACTTCTGTTTTCGAATGATGCTTCCGCGAATGTTGATGGTGCTAACATATATCCCCTTGTTTCGTGTGAACTATTATTTATTTATATATACATGCAGAGGCGGTGGCATAAATTTTAAAAAAGGAATTACTTCCCAAAGTGTGTTTTTACAGCTCAACCATGATCATTTTTAGATTCAAATGAAGAAACAGGGTTTTAAAAAAATTGATTAGAAATTATATGGTTTCAAAAAACATTGACCCTTGACTTATCAATCAAAATTAATGCCAAGACTTTATTATGGCTCTAAATGCTAATTGTGTAGAGTACCAATTAACTACATTTGGCACTATTTTTCAAAGTCACGATTGTTCAAGTATGCTCTGCCCCAAAAATAAAGTACCAAACATAAAAAAAGGTACGAAACAAAAAGAAAAGTCCAACACAAAAATAAAGTGCGTATGTAAATAAACTTTTAAGGGTTTAGAAACAAATTGTGTGCTCAGAAAGGGTGAGATCAACAAACGCTTCTTTAGAGCAACATGCTTAACTTGTATGGTACTATAAATACGAGTCCAAATAAATAAATAAAATAAAAATAGTAAGTATATGAAAAAAGGAAGATTAAGAGAGCCACAGTTATGACATGCATTCTTTTTGATTTAACTAGACGAGTACCCGTGCACGCACGGAAAATCCCTAACGGCCGATAATTAAGGATATGCAATATTGTGGTATCGTTTCTTAATGTATCGTTCTAACTATCGTGAAGAATATATCAAAATGTTGTTGACATGTGATAATTCACATCAAAATAATTTTTTTGTATGTATCAAGAAAACCTTATAACAACAACGTTATAACATCTAGCTTCCATGAAGATCCACATGAATTTTTAACCTTCATTACATTTAAAGCAAAATGAAATTTATATTGACCAGATGGTATTTCATCAAGTGGATCCCCAAAAGACTTTAATATATGTCGAAAATATCCTGCTTAAATATAATGATTCACAATTAAGGAAAATTGGTGAATAAGATCTATTTAGATACGCTTGTTATTCATACTATTATGATTAACTATAGAAAGAACATGTAATGAAAGTTTCATAATTGAGTTTTCTAATAAAAAGGTTAACTATGTTTTTAATGTTAATTAACCACCGTCTTTGTCATACAAAAATTACAAATTTTAAGAAAAATTGCATTGAAAAGTATCATCAATGCATTGTCTTTTTTCTTTCAAACGAATTTCAATCTAGTATTAGAGATTAAGCGTTTGCATTTACAACATTTTAAATCTTCTAAGATCTTAAATTTCAAAAAATTAAGGTAAATCGTTTTATATGTAGTAAAGAAAAAATAAATGTCCTTAAATTAAAGATTAATGGCAACATATGGTGTAAAGTTTGAAAAATTTTATTAAAAAATCAATTTCGATTAGCATAAGAATTTATAAAATCTTTTTCGGAGAATAAATAGAATACACGGTTGACAAATAACCAAAATACATTGTTTTTACTTTATATAATCATTTCTATACTTATCAAATTTTAGGCTTAAACTCTTTCAACTCACAAATACACGATTGATATAAATTTCTCAAATCATTCATATATTTCGACACGACTGGCATAAGTTTCTACTTTATTTTCATCCATTTTAAAATGGCTTTCTTTGTTTTCACTTTCTCAAATCATTTTTTATTATTCGTTATATAAATTTCTATCTTTCTCAAATCATACCCAATATATATTTTGTAATATTTGTAATATAAGTTTCAAAGTCAAGGGGTTACAACATTTCAAGAATTAAAGCTGTAATTAAAGTTCAATATTGCTAAAATAAAAATAGTTTGTTCAATTTAAGAGTTATAATTATCAATTAGCATTTATTTGACGTTTTTAATGTGACGGTTTTAAAATTTTCTCAACTTTCAAGCATTTCAATTAGTATTCATTTTTATCTTTTCCTAAAATTAGCTTTCAACATTTCTAATTAAAGCTGGACGTGTATTAATTCTCAACATTAGACATATATTAATTCTCAACTTTTCTTAAATTAGATGTTTTTAATTTTCAAGTTTTAAGGTTTCAAGATTGATTGATTGAAAAATTAAAAAGGTATTATTTGAACAAATTATCTTTATAGAGTAGAGATAGTTATAATTCAGGACATGACAAACTTAAGATGATTTGAATTTCTTTTCTCATTTTGAATTTTTGAATTTCTCTTACCAATATTAAATGATTTGAATGCTAAACTTGATGATTTTGTAGAAACTTAGATAACAAATTTGGCTCAGTTAATTATATGATCAACACAGCTTTTAAAGCATCATTTCTTATATAAATGCTAATCGACATAAAACAATTACTGTATTCAAATCAAAAGTATATTTATTTGATCCAGTTTGTTTACATAACATTTTTATAAAACATGTTCATTTATCATTCTATTCTATAAGATGCAGCAAAATCTTTTTCAGCTTCAGCTTCATCTTCATCATCCCAATGAGAAGCATCATAATTTTCTACATCAATAGGATGTAGAGCAGGCTTGGGATGAGTCTACACAAATACAAATTCGAACACAATATTAGAAAAAGCACAATATTAGAACAAGCATATTATATTAGGACATATTTAGTAAACAAATACGTTAACCATTGCTTCTGCATAATTTTCTACATCAATAGGATGTAGAGCAGAATTGGGATGAGTATACACAAATAGAAATTCTAGCACAATATTAAGACAAACACAATATTATGACAAAATGTACCATTGTTTCTGCTTCTGATTGAGCATGAATGGTTTTTTTGTTATCAAATCCCATTGCTCATTTTGTTACTTGAATAATGAATTATGAATGATGAATGATTCACCTATTTATATAAGCATGGGTTACTAATTTGAACTTTAGCATTGAATGAAATTATCATTCATTTTCATCTTTCAAGCATTTCAATTAAAAATGCATTTCAATTAGCATTCAATTAGACGGTTTAAAATTTTTTCTCACATTTAATTAAACGGTTTCAAGCATTTCAATTAGACGGAAACTTTACCCTCCAACCTTTTTTTTTTTAACCCCAACAAATTTTATTTGTAATGCAAAAGTCAGAGGATCAATAGCAAATGTAAATCAATAATGCAAAAAATAAAAAGTCTTTATTACATTCTATAAATATCGAAACTACTAAACTTAAAAAACAGGGCAACAACCTTCCATGCAAAATTTGCTTCTTATTGAGTTATTGATACTAAATAATCAATTTTGTGATTTACATTTGACTTTTCATGCAAACTATCAAGTTAAATATAGAAAAAATTAAATAGAAGGAAGTGACCCGTCAAGGTAAAAGAGAAAATATAGGTGAAAAAAAAATTACGTCGGTTTGAAAATCCATTATAAATACCAATAATCAGTAATTAAATCTGCCGATCAAAAAAAACCCTAATAATAAGAATCGATTTCAAACATGGAGGAGCAGATTGACAAACAACAATCGATTTCAAACACGGAGGCCGAGGTACGCTAGCTCTTCTTTCTTTCTAGCATGTATCGATCTTTTGGTTTGTTTTAATTTTTTATAAACAAATTATGTTGGATCAATCTGCAGGTTACAGTGATTTGTGTCGACAATACTACTTTGGTGACCAAACGTGCCGGTGTGTATATAGCTCAAGAGCTATGGCTATTGCATTATATTGTGATGAAAAAATCAAAGTACGCGTGTGTGTGTGTGTATATATATATATATATATATATATATATATATATATATATATATATATATATTATGTGTGTTACTTAATAATAATATTGTTTATATTCATTCATTCATTAATATTGTTAATTTGCAGGCTCATCCAGATAATATGATGGCCTTAGTCCCAATGGGTCCACTGCAAGGTTCAAGTTATGTTAGACCTACTCGTGATCTTGACGAGATCCTTTATGCATTGAAAGGTAGGTATTTTTTTATCACTACGTACGTACTAGCTCCATCTCTTTGTTTGTTTGTTTGTATGGAATTAAATCATTGATTTTATCCTCGATCAGGTTTATTATACTGGGGTCAGATGTGTATACCTACCGGGGATGCTTTGATCCTTTTTATCAATAGCGACCTTCCGAAAAGAAGGCTTCTTGTGTTTTCTGGAGGGTATGTTCTACACTACCAGATTTTCTATTTTAATTTTAATATATATATATATATATATATATATATATATATATATATATATATATATATATATATATGTTAATTTGCTCTCTCTATGTTTCCAGTCGACTAACCATGGATTCTGCCGAATTGGAACGCTGTGCAACGCGACTTAAAGAGTTCGACGTGGCTGTTGATGTTGTCAACTTCGGTATACAGCGTTTGCGTCCAAGGAACAAGTTCCAATTGCTAAAAGACTTTGTTTCTGTTGTGGATAATGGTGGCAACAGTCGCCATCTTTATGCTCCATCTGGATCACCAACCCCTCTCTGGCAACAAATTTTAGAGTTTGTAACACATCTCTAGCTATATATTCCATGCCACTCCTCCTCTCGATCTGTTTATTTTTTGTTTTAATATTACTTATCATCTGTTGTTGTATACTATCAGGTCTCCGTTAGCACCTGTGCCTTTTCCAAAGCTAGAGGAGCTCAAGATAAAGCAAAGGGCCATTTCATATTATTTCAGAAAGAGACATTTTTTATACCTACACACCTCGGAGTGAAGTTGATCATCATCAGTTAGTTGATCATCCTCACCTCTTGTTGCTAATGTTTGCCTGTAAACATTTGAATTTTTGCCTGCCTTCTTGTTTATGTTTTTATCATTTAACATCTTGGGCAATTGCATATATACCCACTAAAACTTGCACATATACCCGAAACATGCTTAACTTGCATTGTATTCAAGTTTTAATGGGTAGATATGCAATTCCCCCTAACATCTATATAATTTGATTGGTATTTTTTTTGGGTGCAAAAGTTGAATTGTATATATATAAACATTGACAAATTACGTCAATTCAGGAAAAGGAATAGACCCAACCCTATAATATTCCCCGATGGGGACGGGGATGGGGGTGGGAATGGGAAACACGGGATGGGGATGGGAATTACGATCCCCAAAATTCCCCAACCCGTTGCCATCCCTAGCCGTGGGAGAGAAAATAATAAATTATGCTGACTTATATTTTTTCTTTTTTATTTTCTCCGTCTTTTATTTTTTATTCATTTCTTCGTTTGGCTTCTTTTTCCTCTTTCCATCTAACCGACGTATCCATCGTTTCACCGTTCAATATTAAGGTTCTAAAGCCTTCATCATCATCATCATCATTAACAATTGTTATGGATAATAAGGTTCTAAAGCATTCATCATCGTATCTTTATTTGGTAGGTTTGTTAAAATGTCCCCGAGACTTGATTTGAAGCATATTTCAAAAAACATATATTTTTTTAGGAGTGGTCTCATGACTCATGACTGCATGCAGCCTAAGAGTGCATTTTTTTTGTTCTTCTAAAATATATATTAGTAGAAACAACCAACAACATCCATGTTCGTTGATAGTGTAATCTAACCATACTAGCTAGAATTGTAGGGTACAGTAAGCCGCATGGAGTGTTAAGCAACTAAACAAAGTCCCACACTTATTTAGATTGATTTTCATTATTAGATTACATCTATGTGTCTTATTCTTCAAGTGTACATACGCAATGCATGCATGCTATGGAAGCCATATGCATTAGAATGCCAACCAGTTTTGGTTAGGATTCCCTGTAGGCTGATACAGAATGATTTCTTGAAGAGACACATCACTATTCTGGACATCCATAACTAGCCTAGAATTAGGGTTTAAGATGGTGCCGTCAGCCATGAAAGTCCACCGCTGATTTCCCGAGCCTTGGCATTTAAGGAGGATGATGCTATCCAAGCTATCATCGCCATCTGATGTCACACAGAGAGTGCGGTCACTATAGAGCCGTATAGTGCGGTCACCATAGAGTTGTTGCCTGGGCTCGGTGCCAATAACACAATTTGCTAGCCAAACAAGGGCATTGGCACCGTTGGCCTGCAAGCACATTTCACGAAACCCACTGATATAATTTATGGTGGGTTGAGTATAGTTTCCAGCACTCCAAGCTTGCCTAGAAGAATTGTTATCCTCAGCTATCGTCAGCTGCTATGACAAGGCCTGATCTAGGATTCATGATAGTACCAGCATTATAAAGAAACAACTTGGTGGCTTCAGGCACAGCTGTATCACAATCGAATATCATGATATAGTTTCCAGAGGTATAACCATAGGTTGTCAAGCATTTTCCATTGGACCGGATGGTGTCATCAGATTTGAATGTCCAGAGCTACGTTGAGCATTTCCGCATGCCCACAAAATAATGGAATTCCCATTAATGTATTGGCCATCTTTCACGTCCACGCATTACCCATCCCTTCCGATGATATTTGTGGTCGGCTCACCATTCGGACACTGCTCGTCAGCCCCAATAGCAAACTGGCATTCTTATTGTTCTAGGGTTACATCGGTACAACATTAGAGCCAGCGCCGCTAGACTCCAGGTATCTTGTACATTTCTTATTCGGACAACTTCGTTTGACACACTTTGAACTTGAATCTCCCTAAGAAAGATTCCAGACTCACCTGACCACTGGATCTGCTCGGATGGATCTGACCATCTGTTCTCCATGCTTATGACCCTTGGGTCTAGTATGAAGTTTGGATTCTCCCCCAACATGTTTCGTCGGATAAGATGTTCAATGTACCTTATCCTTACTGCTTCTGCCACCATTTGAATGATCACCAACAGCGCACGCTTTTTAGAGTTAGATGTTGATCGTTCGTTAAATAAATTTGTGATGGCGTTATTTAGGGCACCGTGTCCAAGTTCAATCTCCTGGGGAAAGCCTGAAGTAATTCTCTCGGAGTGTCATCTAAATAGTGTAAAGCTGGGCGAGAGGTAGGGCCAACAAGATAACCCACCACATAGACATTTGCTGTGTCGATTAATTATTACAATGATAACATCGCCACCGCCGTTCTCAAGTTGAACCTGGATGAAACGTTCTTGAAAAGTGATATTGGTGGGGGGCCGTGTTACCGCAATTCCATGAACGTCGGTTCCGCTTGCTAGTCGACTTCGTAGTTCTTCTAAAAGCTTTACATAGGCTGCAATGTTGGGCTCGTTTCTGTTGTTGTAATAGAAAATATTCTTGTTATCTGCCTCAACACCTCCGAGGTGAAGGTAAATTGCAGCAAGAAGAACAAGAAGAGTCGCTAAGAATAGTCTTATGGTTCTAGTTAAGAATGGGGAAATAGATGAGGTTTTCTGGTCTCTAAATGTCAATGTGGTTGGTTGGTTTTATAGGCCGGGCTTGGTACCGTAGCATATGTTTTCATGCAAAAAAACGTGTGTATAGCGAGAGACTATTTTGAAGTTTTGGTGAATTATCCAGAAGACAATGACAAGATTAGAAAGAGCCAGCTAGCTGGCAGAGGCTACAACATTACTAATATGAATGTCTCTCATCCGTTGAAATGAAATGTATAGTTGGTTTTGAATGATGATCCTTATCTAGTAACGAATAAGCATAGTTGCTCGCGCGTTGCTGCTGGACGGTTTTTTTCTTTTTTTTCCTCTATGTATGCATTATTTTTAGGTTATAAAAAGTTAAGTTTTTTTTTGGTTTGGTTGTTTAATATTATTTTTTGCAAAAGTTTATTTTTTTATTTTTTTTATTTTTTCTAGAAGTTTAAGAGCCAGTTGCAATGTATACATATAAGTACACAGGGACGATAAAATGGATCGTACAAATAACATTTAAATGGGCCGCCCTTAGGGATGATTAAATGGGCCGTCCTATGCGCTAGAACATTTAATGGGCTTAGGAAATGAAGACGCATTGGAACTTCGGGAGTAATACGGCGTCGTTTAATTCCTCCTATATTATATGTATATAATACCCCAAGGAATCAAATGACCACATTGTCATTTTCCTCAGGCACGTCAAGGAAAACATCCTTAAATAATACTCACAACAAGGGATAACACTTTTCGAGACACCATTTCTTTTCTTGACGACATTATCATCAATAAATTTAGAAGGGCCCACCACTTTCAACCTTTTTCACCACGAATGACTTAGTCAAACACGAATCGGGGGTCCACACAATTTAGGAACGACAATGTCGTCACCAAATTTTATATATATTTACTCAATATCTTTTGATTGGATAAAACAAATAAATAATGATATTTATACTTAGTGACGACGAAATCGTCACCAAACTTTTATTATAACTAAATTATTTTCTTTTGTATAATAAGAATGTTTTAAAATTATAAATAATGATTTTTTTAAAGTTGCATTGGTAAATAAATTGTGTCGACATTGTCGTCACGAAACTATTGTTATAATTAAATTATTTTATATTTTATAATAAAAAAGTTTTAAAAAGTTCAAATAATGATTCTTTTTAAAAGTTTTCTTAGTAAAGTACATAGTGACGACAAAGTCGTCACAAATCTTTTATTATAACTAAATTACTTTCTATTTTATAATAAAAAGACTTTAAAAGTTATAAATATATTTTTTAAATTTATATGTTAGTATTAAAATTAAATTTAAAATTTATATAAATTAATTTTCTTTAAAACTAACTTTGTAGTTAAAATCTAGTAACGATGAGAAACACCGTCCTATTTTCATATTTCGTAAAATAATACTTAGAAAAGACATGATATGTTAAACGTATGAGTCAAGATATTGCCGTTATACATGAGATGTTAAACGGGTGAGTCGAGATGATACTATTATTCATTGATATAATGGTATCGTTATACATTAGTTGTTAAACGGACGAGTCGATATGGTATCGTTATACATGAGATGTTGTTAAACGGATGAATCGAGATGATGTCGTTATACATGAGATGTTAAATGGATGAATCGATATGATATCGTTATACATGATATGATGGTATCGTTATACATGAGATGTTAAACGGACGAGTCGAGATTATATCGTTATACAGGAGATGTTAAACGGATGAGTTGATATAATATCGTTATACATAATATGATGATATCGTTATACATGAGATGTTAAACAGATGAGTCGATATAGTATCGTTATACATGAGATGTTAAACGGATTAGCCAATTTATTATAACTAAATTACTTTCTATTTTATAATAAAAAGACTTTAAAAGTTATAAATATATTTTTTAAAGTTTTCTTGGTACTTAGTGACGAAAAAGTCGTCACTAAGTTTTTAATAAAACTAAATAGTTTTCTTTTTTATTATAAAAACGTTTTAAAACGTATAAATAACACTTTAGGAAAATACTTTGGGACGACAATGTCGTTCCCAAATATTTAAACTAATTTAATTTTATATTTGTTGACGACTATATCTAAATTGTTTTCTATTTTATTATAAAAATGTTTTAAAAAATATAAGTAATGATTTTTTAAATTTATATGTTAGTGTTAAAATTAAATTTAAAATTTATATAAATTAATTTTCTTTAAAACTAACTTTGTAGTTAAAATATTTATAAGTTGTAAAGGTTAAAATCTAGTAACGATGAGAAACACCGTCCTATTTTATTCATTGATATAATGGTATCGTTATACATTAGTTGTTAAACGGACGAGTCGATATGGTATCGTTATACATGAGATGTTGTTAAACGGATGAATCGAGATGATGTCGTTATACATGAGATGTTAAATGGATGAATCGATATGATATCGTTATACATGATATGATGGTATCGTTATACATGAGATGTTAAACGGACGAGTCGAGATGATATCGTTATACAGGAGATGTTAAACGGATGAGTCGATATAATATCGTTATATACATAATATGATGATATCGTTATACATGAGATGTTAAACAGATGAGTCGATATGGTATCGTTGTACATGATATGTTAAACGGGTGAGTCGAGATGATGATGATATACATGAGATGTTAAACAGATGAGTAGATGTGATATCGTTATACATGATTTGATGGTATCGTTATACATGAGATGTTAAATGGATGAGTCGAGATGATATCGTTATACATGAGATGTTAAATAGATGAGTCGATATAGTATCGTTATACATGAGATGTTAAACGGGCGAGCTGAGATGATACTTTCTGATGAACAACAAAAGAACATTCATTCTTTACTAACGTAGGACATTCTTCAACAACAACACATTAAACAACAACAACAACAACAACCACCACAACCACTACTACATCAACATCAACAACAACACCTCATTAAAAAGCAACAACAACTACTTCATACGAAGATTTTCCATGTCATCTAAAAACTCATGAAGTATTATACCCGACTGACATGCGTGGTCCTCGGGATTCCATACCATTTCCAGTGTTGCCTCCAACATTGCCTCCAACATCTTTATTCTTGTCTCAAGCATGTTTATCGTAAGATCTTTGACCTTGCAGTTTGAGCACTTTATTGGTTCAGATATACAAGGTCCCTAAGAATAACTTGGATGTGGTGTTGCAGATCTGTAAGGTCCAACGATGTTGAAGAAGAGCTTATACTCAACCGGCTATCAAAAGCATCCTTCCACACAAAATATCCACATCCATAATATTTTGTTCATGGCTGTTACATAGTAATAAAATAATATTAAATGTATTTTAACAACCAAATTATTTATATATTTACATAAATACAAAACGTATGATTTTCACCTTTTAACGAGGACACGCATAATAAGGTATACCATAGCTATCGGGCTAACACGATGTTCTTAACACTATATCTCCTTTTCCACAAGAACACCTAAAAGGATTGTTTCGCTCCATCTAAGTTTATGTGGTTAAAGTGAGGATAAGAGGTTGTTTATATAGTAAAAGATGAGAGCGGCAAGGTTTAGCGCGAAAGTTTGGAGCCAAATATTTAGCGGAAAAGTTTGGGGCTAAATATTTACCGGAAAAACCTCGCGCCAAATGGAAAATGACAATAAAATATTATTTAAAACTAATTTAAATTATTTATAATTAATTTAAATAATTTTTTAATCATTTATAATTAAGCTAAATCTTTTTTAAATCATTATATGTAATTTAAATTATTTTTAAATCATTTATAAATAATTTAAACTATTTTAAAATTATTTATAAGCAAATCAAATGAATTTAATAAAAAGTAAAAGATTAGTGAGAACATAGTCGTCACTAAATTCAGTAATAAGTAGTATAATTTTCACAAAAATAAATGATTAGTGATAGTCGTCATTAAGTATCAAAGAAGTAAGTCGTCTCTAAGTTTGAGGTAGCAAATAATAAAACAATATATAACGGATTGGTGACAACTTTGTCGTCACAAAATAATGATTTTATTTATTTATTTACATTTTTATAAATGATTAAAAGTTGTAGATAATTAATATGGAAAAGATTGATGACGACTGTGTCGTCACAAAATATTGATTTCATTTATTAATTTACGTTTTATAAATGATTAAAATTTGTAGATATTTATTTATTACATTTGAAAATTACTTTATTAAAATACTTAGTGACGACATAGTCGTCACTATTTTGCAATGGCCCACATCTGAAAAGTCTTAGCATGGAAAAAGTGGGCCCCGAATGTCGTCACAAAATACATTGTGTTTGTCGTCACGAATTTGCTTAGTGACAAAGGTTTGGTGACGAAAATTCCGTGACGACTTGGTGACGGCACCTTGTGTAAATTGGTGATGACAATGGTGTTTCTATCTGTAGTGGTGGCAGCTAGCTAGCTACTCTTTGATCACTCAAGTCCCCAAAAACAAACACAAAAAAGGGTTCTGTTTCTGAACCCCACATGTTACAATGCTGAATTTTAGTCAAAAGACCAAAGTACCCTCAAATCCAATGTGTTTTGTCAGTTTTTTTTAATAAACTCATACATAATACAGTGGTGTAACTGTTATTATTCAAAAATATGACTATGAATGGGTGACACTTATCATAGCAAGTCGATGCAACCTGGTTAGTATAGTAGAGATTGATTTCAACTAGCCTAGCTTGATTTCTGGAATACCCATTGTTAGTACAAAATGTGTGTTGAGGAATGAAACGGATTGAGGATGCTTATTGGGCTGGCCCGGTAAGCGACTAATGTATTAGATCTTGTACTAGAGAAAGTAAAAGAGGTGATTTCCTACACATATAAAGAAAATAACCGTTAGCCTTATCGTGGGGACGGACCCCACGATTGGACTCCGGCGTAAGAGTAAGTACTCATGTTGTCAGAGAATATATGTGTGTAAAGAATGTCAGAGAATTATGTACCTTGCGGTGTGTCAGAGGACTCCTATTTATAGGGAAACCAAATACTAGGGTTTCCTAGTTTTTCGCTTATAGTTGTAGTGGCCGAAGTGGGACACTTTTCGGGCAAGGATCCGTGTTAATCGTGACCGCGGATGCGGATTTCCTTCCGTGGGCGATATGCGGGAGTGGCTTAAACCGATCCGCGTCCGTCTTGCTATGTCCAGGCCGTGCCAATGCTATTTTGGGCTTAGTTCTGGCTTGGTTATTTGTTTAGTTGGGCCCAGAGCCCATTGTAATAATACGGCCCAGGCCTACAGGCCTGGTATGCCTATTATACGTTATCAAGTCCCCCCAGTCTAGTAGGTTCATTGCTTGCGGTACTTTGATGCATGCGGTGTAGCTTACTAGACTTTATAGTGTCGCAAGACTTTGCTTCCGCGACTAGTGGCTTTTCTGTGACTTTTGTTGATTAGTTAGGTAAGGTTTGGGCGACATGTACTCATTTTGACCTTTTGTTTTCTGGTTGACACGACTTGGTGTCAGTTATCCAACTGGCATCACTTTCGATTATCTTAAATCTCATGCGTTGGTTGATAAAGTGCTTTACACGTGTCGTTATCTCACCGTCTTGCATATTTACTATATCGAGGGTATAAATACCCCTTTGGTTTTTACTGTTTCTTTTTCTTCTTCTTCACAAATAACCACCATTGTTAAAAAGATTTTTGAGCTTTTGTCAGCCAGTTTTCACGTTTTCTACTGCTTCATCTTTCTTTAGGCTACCAGGTTAGGTTTTCTCTCCTTTCTTATAAATCACGATGAGTACCATTCGTGATATTAAGTCTAAGTTGAATCAAAAAGCGTTAGATGCACTATGTACAAAGTACCATATTCCTGCCAGTGTTCATCCTTCTTTACCTGGCCCGGACAAAAATATTTTACAAAGTCCTGACGGCAAGATTGGTGTATATACCCATTTTTCGATTTTGCCAAATACCGAATTCCCTTGTCTCAGTTCCTTGTTGACGTTCTTGACCATTTTCGTATACACCTTTATCAACTGTCCGTGTTTCGGGCGGCCAAGGTTTCTCACTTTGAGATTTTATGTCGCGTCCACGGATTTCAGCCTTTCGTTAATTGTTTCCGCACGTTCTATACTAGTGCTTATACCAAAGGATGGATGTCGTTCATCAAACATTCTGATGCGGCTCCTGTTTGTTATAGCAAGCTGTTATATTCCGTTAAGAACTGGAATGATCATTTTTTCGAAGCTTTAATCTATTAAAATCATTATCAAAACAATAGAGGTGAGTTTTATATCTGATTTTTATTTGTAATTTAACAAGACGGTCATTAGCTACTGCTACTTTAGTTTAATTCATGTATAACTATGAAAATATAGTTATATACCATGAGTTTGTGTTAATAAATATTGATCATGATTCAATTTGTTTGGCTTTTTACTTTTATCAGTAAGTTGTCTTTTAAAACAAATACAATCATGATTCAATTTTTATGCTTTTTATTGGCTTAATTTATTAGTGCATGAGGTTTTTTTTTCTTTTCTAAAATATTGGTTTGTAGGAAACTAGAAGAGGGGGTTGAATAGTTTACCAGTTAATTGGTCGTTTTAAAAACTTTGCTTAGAAAATTATTTGATTCGAGTTATATGTCAATCAATCAACAATATGAATCACAACCAAAGTATCTAATGTAATGAACTAAGTAAACAATAACAATAAAGAGATAGAGAAAGAAACGATCAAACCAAGACACCAAGATTTATAGTGGTTCGGCAACGAAGCACCTCTTCATTCCTACTCCACTCCCCGAGTACTCCACTCAAGATTTCACTATGTCAACAAGCTCCCTTTAGGCAGAAAAAACCATTTACACGTCGCTTACTTTCTTTTCCGACACTAAGCTAGATGTCGAGTCCTAATCTTAGCTAGAACCAATCTAAGACTTCACTAAGTCTTTATACACTCACAAGATATATACCCTTGGATTGACACACAATCCAAATCACTCCAATACATAATTTACACTATTGGATCAACACACAATCCAATTTATACAACAACACAAATTAGATGTAATGAAGATATGTAATCTTGAGGAGGAAGAGAGAGATCACTTGATAACAAATCGTATGTAGAAGAATACGATTGTTCTTCTCTTGCACTTGATTAGAAGAAGAAGGGAGGAAGAAAGAATTAATCACTTGAAACAAGATCAAGGTATGTTAGTGATCAAGATATGTGTTTTAGAAAGAAAGAAAGAAGAGAGAAAAATAGATCTGAAAAAATTCGTGGCAAGAGGTTCTGTTTTTCAGATGGGGTGGCCCAGTATTTATAGGGGACAAAAAAAGAGCCGTTGCTGACGGCGGTCCCGGCGGTCCCTTATATATAAGGGGGCCGCCGTAGACTACGCTCCCCTTTTTGTCTTTTTGTGGGGAATGTGTTATCTGTTTTAGAACCTTCCATTTTGGGGGGAAAAATCTGATTTCAAATTAATTAATTTAATAAAACATTTCTTTTATAAATAATTATTTTGTGTTTATATTTTTGTAAAAACACTTTTGTAAAAATGTAAGGTTTAGGAAAGAAAAATTATTTTCTTGATCACTAATCATGTTTAATGATTTGTTTATCCATACCTTAAGTGATTAATCTTAGAAATGGAATTTTACGATTAGTAATTTATAAACGTTTAATTTTATCGTAAACATTTTCACATTTTGTTATTATCAAAACATCGAGAGGTCGAAAAATATAAATAACGTTTTTGGACATTATTTGTTTTAACAATCTCCTCTTTTTTGATGATGACAAAACATAAACTCATTTAGTATAGAATTAGAAGTTTATAAATTATTAATGAGTTAAATTCTATTTCTCCCCCTTGATGTATGCTCCCCCTTGTTCGGGGCACCAAGGGATCGATCTAACGATAAGTTTTTTTGCTACAAAACAAGGTTAGAAATACAAGTGCAAACCAACATAGCATGACAAATATCTCAACATTATAATTCACACTTCATAAATAAAGTTCATTCAAATTCTGAAAAGATCATACATAGCCATGTAAGACAATATATGAAGATACAACATAAGATAATCATAACCAAACATAGCATAATTAGGACATCTAATAAACTTAAACTAGTAGATGATTCTTGACTTCATAAGATGTGATACCCAAAAGGTAGTGATCATTTATTTGAGCAATTAAATCATGTGGGAGTGATTAATTGAAGAGTGAGAATGATGGAGATGGTGAATCATTTTGGTGATGGATTTGTGATTGAGGTATGAGATGGGTGACAAGGAATTGAATGAAATTAATTTCATTTCTTAATGAGTTGAAGTAGTTGGTGGTGTACCTACAACAATGACAAAAACTAGCATGACATCCTACTTGAGCATTAGTAGGAGGTTGAACCAATGGGTGTGGTGAAGAGGGTGGTGTAGGAGTTTGAGATTCGATGAGTGTGGAGATGGTGTGAAGTTGATTGATAATTCGATCTCTTTGTGGGTAGTTCATAGGTGGTGAGATAGAGTGAGGAGTGTTAGTTGGAGGTGGTGGTGAGTCATTATGGCAAATTGGTGATGATTTTGGAAGAGGTGTCTTGCGTTTCCAAACTTAACGAACTGACATTTTTGGTTTTCTAGAAAAGTTTAGATGATAATTTGAGCAAGACATTTGAATGGTAGGAGAAGAAAATATGAGGAAGATGGTGATGATGAAGAAGATTGATGGTTTAAATAATGAAGAAGGTAAGAAGAAATGGCAAAGTATGGTGTTAGAGATGAAGATTGAAGAAATTGTGTGTTCAAAGAAGGAAGTTCCAGCAAGAGTCTAGGAATAGGGTGGTCAAAGATACAGAAAAAGATAGAAGTTTGAAATTTATGTTTCCTCCTGTTGACGATCCCTTATTGTTGGGCGGTCCCTGATTGATAAGGGGGCCGCCTGATGAATTCAGGGGCCGTTTTCTGGAGAGAACATATTTTTCCCAATATTTTCCGACAAAAGTATCACATCTCATGCCAGTCAAAAATTGAGTAAATCTAAACTAACAATGCATAAATCATTAATCTTAAGCATGCTATTTTAATAAGCCTTAATAAAATTCACATAAAATCACAAATTTTCAACTAGCAAGGCATTTATAGGATGATAAAACAATTTTAAAGATCATCCTAACACTCAGAAGTTCTCATGCATTGTTCTAGTTCTAATATATTAAAAGACATAATGTATCAGATAAGAGAAATAATAATAAGCGTTTTCACAAATAATATCAACTCAAGGTTTCATATGAGTATGAATCTCTCGAGTTAAAATTTTGTTTTCACCTACGATGACAGTTTTCTTATTTTTGGTACGAGTCTCTTGACCTTTTCGAGGAACTTGAATGAAAGACTTAATGACTCTTGGAGACGGAGGTTTGGTTTTATAAAAGCCTCTACTTGGAACACTTACTGACAAATGATCAAGAGACCACATTTCGGTGTTAGAGGCTTGACCTTTGAATGAGATTTTTAAAATTTGACCAAATTCCTCAAGAGTAAGAGAGAATGACTTATTTTGAATTACGAAGTTGACAATGAATTGACCCTCAGGATTGCAGGCAAAAGTGAGTTGAAGATAGAACTCAAGAACAAAGCGAGGTATAATTTGTTCGTTAATATCTAACAAACAATCAAACCCGATTGACTCAAATTTGCGCGAATATGACTCATATTTTCCAAGTTTGGACTTACAACCCACCCCTCATGAAAATATCATTTTTCAAGATTAGCCATTGTGTTTAGTAAGGGTTGATTGAACTCATTTGATATTAGGGGTATGTAGTTTCGTGTCTTTTGATGATCAAGACTGGTAGCTCGAGGCATTGTTACCTAGATAAAGAGTGAAATTACATTTTATTTCTTTTTCACATGAAATATGTTATGTGCAATGTTTCTAGTGCGTGCCTAAATGTAACAAATGTGGAGTATCGATTAACTCGACCTACAGATAAAATCCTAAGAGTTAACCTAAACACTCCTTAGTTTGATTTTGCTCAATCAAACAAGTCGAAAAATACATATGAATTATGTATCTTGAAATTTTTTCATGAGATCATTATGCATGTGTTTGAAAACATTTTTAGGTTGTATTGACAATGCATAACAATAATTTTATGATGTTCCTAACGTGAGTGATTTGAAAATAAAATTAGGGTTTTGGTTCAAAGTCAATTTTTTGCTTAATTTTACTAATGTATGCAAATCCTATGTCTACGGGAAGCATATTAGTTATACATTGTATCCTACTACTCTTAATTGCACAAAAATGAAGGAAAAATAAAAAATCCTCAATTTTAATTTTTTGTGTTCATCATGAACCCTAGACTCAAATCGAAAGAAAATAGATGAAATAACTTACAATTGATGATCTTTGTGATATAAGGATTGATTATTAGTGTTGATTTGATCTTCACTTGAAGTTTTAGTGGTTGATTTTTAGTTTTGGTGGGTTTTGGTTCGAGTTCGTCAATGGCAGCAGGTAAGGGAGTGTTTAATAATAATAAGCAAGGATGTGGTGTTTAATGAGAGCCTTATGTATAACAATACTCTCAAGGGTGCTGGTGCTGCAGATTCTGGGAAAAAGTTGAGTTTGAGGTGGAACTTCAAGGCAGTAGGGTCGAACCAACTATGGATCCTCATAATAGGGAAAATCCAGGGAATGAAGATAAGGAGCAAGATGAAGGGCCTCAACAACAGAATCTGCACAACTATGTTCTGGTACGTGATAGAGAAAAGAGAACAACTACTATACGTGGAAGGTATAGGGATGAAGGTAATGTATCATTGTCTAGACCCACAGGGTCTAGGGTCGAAGATGATATGGCGGCTTATGCGTTTGCTATTGTTGAGGAAGAAGATACACATGAACCTATCACATTCTAGGAGGCGATTAATTCATCTGAAAAGGATGAATGGGTTCGTGCTATGGAGGAAGAGATGAGTTCTTTGAAGAAGAATCATACTTGGGAGCTGGTTGATCAACCACCTGGTCAGAAGCTGCTAAGCTGCAAGTGGTTGTATAAGATTAAAGAAGGGATTAAAGGCGTTCAGAAACCAAGGTACAAAGCAAGGCTGGTAGCTCGGAGGTTTACACAGCGAGCAGGTATTGACTACAATGAGGTATTTTCACATGTGGTTCGACATACATCTATTAGGGTGATTCTCTCATTGACTGCTTGTGAAGATTACGAGTTGGAACAACTTGATGTGAAGACGGCGTTTTTACATGGTAATCTTGAAGAAACCATTTATATGAGGCAGCCACCTGGTTTTGAAGAAGGAACGGGAAACAAGGTATGTTTGTTGAAGAAATCTCTTCATGGTCTTAATCAGTCTCCAAGGCAGTGGTACAAAAGGTTTGATGTGTATATGATCAACATGGGTTTAGTCGTAGCAACTATGATAGCTATGTTTACTTCAGAGAGTTTGCACCACGTATGTACATATATCTATTGCTGTATGTAGATGATATGTTGATTGCTTGTAAAAGCAAGTCTGAGATTGAATATACCAAGGGACTGGTGCGAAAAACATTTGATATGAAGGAACTGGGTCCAGCTAGGAAGATACTTGGTATGGAGATTGTCAGGGATAGGGGTAGCCGAATCCGGAAGGTGTCTCAGTCGGGATACGTGCAGAAAATTCTGAATAACTACAAAGTGGATAATGGCAAGTCGGTCTCTTTGCAATTGGGAGCACACTTCAAGGTATCTTTGAAGGATTGTCCGTCGAGTGACTGGGATGTGGAAAGAATGAGTAAGGCCCCATATGTGAATGTTGTAGGTAGTTTAATGTACTTGACAGTATGTACTAGACCGGATATTGCGAACGCTGTTAGCATTGTGAGCAGGTATTTGGCAAATCCAGGTAAAAAGCACTAGGAGGCAGTGAAGTGGATTTTGAAGTATTTGAAGGGCACTGCTAATGTAGGTCTAGTATATGGTAGAGATCAAGGGAAACACGTGGACTTTGACGGTTTTGTGGATGCGGATTATGCTAAAGACCCTGACAAGGGTAGGTCGATAACCGGGTACGTGTTTATGGTGCATGGCTGTGTTGTGAGTTGGAAAGAAACTTTGCAGCATGTTGTTGCATTATCTACTACAGAGGCGGAGTATATTGCGCTTACAGAAGCTGTTAAGGAAAGCATTTGGCTTAAAGGTCTACTAATCGAGCTGGGAGTAAACCTAAGGTCAGTGGTTGTGAATTGTGATAATCAAGGTGCAATTCATCTCTTAAGAAATGCAATGTTTCATGAGAGGACAAAGCATATCAACGTGAGGTATTACTTCATCAGGGAGATCGTAAAGTCTAAAGCGATTGAAGTGGCAAAGATAGGCACGGAAGATAATGCAGATGACGCGTTTACAAAGGTGGTTCCAGGTCTGAAGTTCAAGTATTGCATGGAGATACTTGGTGTCGGGATTAACTAGTCTTGTCACTAAGGTGGAAATTGTTAGTCTATGTTAGTTTTCAAGGCTAGTAAGGTTAGGATTAGTTTAAGCTAGTAATGTTTAGTTTCCTTATGTAAATTACTTACCTTGCAAGGCAAGTCATAGCTTTGTTTTGAATGTTTGTAGGCGGGTGAATGTATAGTCGGTTCCCGGGGGTGAAGGTCTCAAACATGCATTCTTCTTATTCTTCCTTGTAAACCGATCGAGGTTTTGTGGTAATACAATATAATCGTTTGGTTACACTTTGTGGGGTTTCGTTTCTTCTATTCTTCACAGAAGTCGATTGACTTTGTGTCCTGGTTACTTGTGTCGACTGAAGCTAAAGCTTCTCGTTTCCGTGTTTGATGATCCGGTTTTGTTGACGGCAAGATTCTAACAGAAAACGATGTAGTTTGCTTGACTATTGTATACAAAGGTAATATATTCATGCATATTTCGTAAGTTCAAGTATAGCACCTTTTTTATGTACAAAAGGAAAAAAATTCGTTAGATTATATTTTTATATGTTTTAATCGCGTTAGATAATCTATAATTTCAAATGTTTAAGATTACTTACGCATAAGAACGTTAGTGGCCCATAGTAGAAGTTTTTTTATTCTTCACTTCTTCCCAATTAAGCTTACTTGTTCTCAAACATTCAAATATATAGTTGCACCAGTCTATCTCTGCTATTCATCATCCTCCTTGATATATTTTAGCAACTTTATCAGTACCTTTCCACCATTTTCTAGAGTCCCTATAGTACTTCCAAAAAGAGTTATGAAATTCATCTTGAACATGAACTCTGTTTCTTTTGTACTATTGATTCTCGAAGCAATTGCCGGTGGTGTTGGTTTTCCAACATGACTGTACTGGGCTTTCCATTCTTTAATGAAAGGATCGTTAGAAGGTCTTTCATTTAGATCTTCCAACTTTGTCTCCCCCATCGGTATTACAAGTATTTCATGGATTTTTTGTATTGTCACCTTTATTGAACCCTTCTCTAATCGAAGTTCCATGCTTGAAGTGTGGAATTTGTCAATCACATGGTAAGCTAGAGTAGATGGATTCTTAACAATCGGGAAGTTGATGTATCTTTCAAATCTTATTTCTTTTAAACATTTTTTCCTTTCTTCTGATAAATCACTTGTAGCATCATGTAAAGCTTTTGGTGATGATCTAGTGAGACAAGTTTTGTATTTGAATGGCTTTGGTTTTTGTTGTTTTTCTGCTACTTCCCTTTTAACCTTTTTAATCTTTTTAACATCCTCTTCTGATTCCGACTCTGGTTGTTCTTCTTCTTCACTTCTATTGTTTCTCAGTTTCTTTGAATTATAAGCTTTTGTTTTCCTTTTCATTGTTTCTTCCTTTTTTCTCTTACAGAGTCAAACACTTCATTTCTCACCGTATTGCTCCTTCTTACCTTACTCTGATCCCATATACAAACACTATTTTTTGCTTCTGTTTTTGAACTTGATGTTTCTTTCTTTTCAGATTTTTTTTGTTCTTTGTGTTTTCATCCATTATATCTTCATTCTCGCTTTAAGTCTCTATACGTATCTCAACATCATCATCGTTTTCTCCTTCACTGGCCGTGTTGTTATCTTCGCTATCTGATTCTTGTATATTTATTTTTTGTTGCCTTCCAGTTTTTCTTGAGTAATTCTTCATGCACTTCATCTTTTTCTTGTTGGTCTTTTTCTTCTCAGGTTGTTCATATTCAACCTCTTCAATTTTCCTCTTGTTGGTGTTTGTTTTTTGTTTATCTTTCGCTTCTTTTGCTTTCTCCTCAAAAACTGTTGCATCAAAATTTTATATCAGTGTATATATTATCATATATGATTTAAAAAACTTTGAGTTGGGTTAGTTGGATTCAACACCCTCACCTTCTTTCTTTGTAATTCTAGCGTCTTGCTAGTTGTTTCTAATAAAGTTGCTGTTAAAAAAAAATATATGATTTAAAAAACAAAATATTATCGTTACAAATTAGGTGTTTTTACATGCTACATTATACATTAGGTAGTTTTACATGATTCATCATATGTGATTCTACTAAGACAAGAAGTGTACCTTTTTCAGCTGCTTTTTTCTTTGATTTTGTTGATGTGTTCAAGAACGGCATGTTTTGTATTTTGTTAAAAACTTGATTTACATCAACGTTATCTTCAGCATCCTCTTCATCTACAATTTTTATAAAACATATATTAAAAATCATATATGATATATAATAATAGCAGGTGAGAAGTTTATATCAAACAAACAAATGTACCTTTAGAATCGTCTTCTTCTTCTCTAGATTTATCAGCGGCTTCTTCTTTAGCTTTAGCAGCGGCTTCTTCATCTTCTAATCTTTTAGCTTCATCTTCGTCTATTTTCTTCTTTGGTACTTCTTTCACTTTTAAGTGTCTTCCTGCAATTTTAAATGTTTTTATTTTTATATTATCATCTATGATAGTATTTGTTGTATCTTATATCCCATCTTATATTAAAAAAACTTACCTATGGATGGCATTGCAAGATTTCGCTGTTTTGGTTTTTGCCTTTCTTTTTCATCTCTTTTTTCAACAGTAGGACCTACATTTTTCAACAATCATATATGACTTATTTTTAGTTTTAACAAAGTGAAGGCCGATGTCTTTGCCTTTGCCAAAGGCATAGTCTGCGGCTTTGCCGGAGGCATAGCCTACGGCTAAGCATTTTGCTTTTCCGAAGAAAAAGTTTAAGGCTTAGACGTAACTGCAATTTAGTTTTTTTATGCAATTTATCATATATGATTTTTCAACAAAATCATATATGATACAACTTATATCATGTATGATATAGTTGTTTTATGCAATTTATCATATATGATTTTTCAACAAAATCATATATGATACAACTTATATCATGTATGATATAGTTGTTTTATGCAATTTATCATATATGATTTATCATACACTAAACCTTCCGATATTCAGTTTTGTATTTTGAAGGCGTAGCCTTCAGCTTTGCCGAAGGGCACAGCCTTCGGCTGTGCCGAAGGCCTAGCCTGTGGCTTTGCCGAAGGCATAGCTTTCGGCTATGCCGCATACATAACTTCAGCTTTGCCAAAGGCTTAGCCGTTATCTTACACTATCATTATGTTACTGAAATTAGTTTATAGTGCATCATTTCGCTTCTAAAATTTCAATGTTATGTACAAATCCTTTTTAATCACATTTTTGGTTCATTAAAACCCTAGTATCATCATCATGCTCTAACTATAACTGAATATCTTGCTTTATCACAATCAAATCATGAAAATATCTATAAACAATCATAATCTAACTTAGAATCACAGTTTTACTCAAAAAAATATAATAATATCAGTTACAATCACAGTATATTCATCAAATACTCTATTAACACCATGCATCATTATTAAATCATAAAATGAAAGTAAAATATTTAGATTTTTGTTTGTTTTATACCTGAATCGATGTTTTTGCCCTTGGATTTGAGTTTCTTTTTATCCGAACTTCAGCGTCGTTATTACCTTCCATTGTTAGATGATCTTCGGTTAGATTTTTATGATTTTTGCTTAGATCTAGGGCTTTGTGTGTGTTTTAGTGTGTGTTTTTGATGGTTTTGTAACTGTTTTTGTTAGTGTGTTTTTAGTGTGTGTGTTTTTGAAATGAAACGATTTTGTTGATAATGATCGGGTTGCGTGGGAAGTTAGGTGGGTAGTTGCGTTGGTAATGTTACCAAATTACCCTTCCGCTCTTTATTGTTATTTTTTTTTAAATAGAGAAATTTGTTTTAATCTCTACCCTCCTTTTTTAGATGGATGGTTGGGATTGGTCCCTTAATATCCAAGAAAAAGAAGGTTTTGAATATAACCTCCCTCCTAATATATCCCTTTCGAATAATTGTCAATATTCAATATTGGAAAACAATACTTTATCTTTAAATACTCGTCTTATTTTTCGGCAACCCTATGGTGCAAGTATCGTCCTTGCAGGACGATACTTGCACCAAAGGTTTCCTACAGGGACGATCCTTGCACTTTCGTAACGTTTGGGACGAAACATGCAATTTGGCTAAACTTTAAGGACGATTTATGCAATTTACTCTTTTTAGATAGATGGTTGGGATTTGTCCCCCAGTATCAAAAAAAAAAGGTTTCCAATATAACCTCCCTCTTAAAATAATCATATAAGAAGAATTAATTTCATAAATGGTCAAAATATAATATACCAGTTTTTGCATTTTCTGAATTCTCTTTTTACCGGGCACATGCATTGTGGTTTGATATGGTTTCGCTTTCATTAACATTCAGTTTCCCTCTTTTAGACTAGTCTCATATAGTCAGAATTGCAATTCAAGAGCAAAATAACAACAGCCAAAGTGCAAGATAACAGTTGCATAACATTTTTGCAGATGTTCAAACTAATTACAAAAGAAAGAAAAAAAAGTCTTTGTGGTATCTTATGGTGAGATTATAGAACTTTGTTTATAGGGTTCGCAAACTTAAAGTGCTAAAAGTATCCCAAAGTGAACCTTTTGTAACAAATCATGCCACTTTCACTAACACTCATTATTTTTCTCCGTTAGGGATGGTCAAAGGCCTGCAATTTATGTTAACAGTTAATGTAATATAAATCTTCGGGTATATCTCAAACGTCCAAGCTCTGAAACTCAGGGGCGTATAGTGCATATAAGCAACTGACCTCCTAAACAGCTGTCGAACGTAAAAAACCAGAACAAACTTATAAAAGCAAGCTTTGAAACCCAAGAGCGTATAGTGCATATAATAATTCAAAAAGCTAAAAATAACAACCAGAACGCGGCTTGACCCATTTCATATTGTCCGAACCCGTAGTAATTTTGAGTAATCGGATACATCACTAGCCAAAAAAGAGACATCACTAGCCAAATCGGATACATCAAATGGATAAACGAGGTGATAGGGTTTTGTTTTATCTCGGGTGGTTCTAACAGCTGTAACAGGATAAACATTCCCCAAAAGCTATTTTTAATGCTTAATCATGTGACCTCATAAACTGTTTCAATAAATATTAGTGCATATTTATTAATAGTTACAGAATGCATAAAAGTATGATAATAACCCTATAATGATTATTTGATGCAGCACTCATATGATAGGTTTTAGTATTTCAAAGATACCTTCCTTTTAATGACACACAAGTAATGTCTTGCATGTTATGCAAATTTAACAAAAACTTTAACACTTAAAGGGGGTGTTTGGATTTAGCTACATAGCCAGCTTATGAACTTATCTTAGTTTGGATAAGCCATAAGCTTATCAGCTTTTCCAGATTAAATAAGTCCATAGCCAGCTAGATAAAGTGGGGGCATACCTGCATTTAAGCACAAGCAAAATGCTCAGGAAGCCTTTCTTTCTATTGGGTTGGTATCAAAATTAAATCTTGGGTTCAACTCATTCTGCTTTATGCCCTTTCATCTGGCTTATAATGCTTCTAGACTCATCAGCCTCGAGAGCACAACATAAGATACTGAAACAAATCTATAAAAGAGAACTAGTTCATAAAACCTAACACATTGCGAAGTTCTAAAAAGTATACAAATGATCAAGTTATGACATATCAACCACTATCACCCTTCTTATAACACCACTATAAAATACAGCGAGTTACATATGAAACTCGTGGCAGCAGCTAAAGCCGACCAGGAAGCATAAAGAGACTGCTGTCTAGTCAGAAAATCAAAGGAAGTCCATCTCTTCCTATCACGCAAGCTTCTTAATCAAATTTGACAAAGTGACATCCAGTGATCCGGCTGCTACTGAAGCACGTAGCATTGATAACGTCGACTTATTAAGACAATGCTTTTGTCTCTTCATTTTGTATAGAAGCACCTTTACATCATCATAGCACTTGTTCTTCAGATATGCACGAAGAAGGTAATTGTAAGTATCAGTGGTAGGCCAGCAATGACTCTCTTCCATTTCAAGAAACCGTTTTGCATCATTTATAAGACCTTCCTGACAAAAACCACAAATCATCGAGGTATATATGCCGGGTGTAGGTTTTAAACCTCTGGCACTTAGGCCCTCGAAAAGTTCCCTTGCAAAATCATGTTCCCCACAGTCGAATAGACCATCCAAAAGTACTTCTAAGATGGACATATCTGAATTTAGCTTGCTATCTTCACCAAGTAAATCATACAAAGAAAGGGCCTCTGCAAGTAGTTGTTTTTCTAAAAGATCATGTAAAATATCACAATAAGTGTTAGTATACAGCGTTTGACCTTGTGCGAGCACGTCATCAAGAAGTTTGTGCGCATCTTCAAAACGTTCAGCCGAGAAGCAGCTCTGTATCATGCGATTGTAAGTGACGCAGTTGGGCTTAAAACCTTTTTCATTCATTTCATGATAAATAAGCATGGCGTCGTCCATCTTATTTTCATCCTTGCAGTAGTCATTGGCCTCTTCCATCTTATCATAATCATTGTAGTAGCCATTTAACAAACTGGTATAAGTAGCAGTATCAGGGGCGAGATGATGATTTGACACCATATAATTAACAAGCGAGCGTGCTTTGTCCATTTCACCCTTTACACAGTGAGCATCTATAAGTGAATTGTATGTTGCAATGTTTGGAGAAATACCTCTTTCATGCATCATCTAAATAATAACATGGGCGGCTACATGGAGCCTGCTTTCGCAGCAAATTGTATTGATTAATATATTAAAGGTTTCGACATCTGGAGAGACAACGTGTATATCAAGCATTTCTTTAAGCAGGAAATAGGCTTTGGTCCAACGGCGTATCTTACAAAGGCCAGAAACCAAAGAGTTGTAAGTGACGACGTCTGGTTGAGAAACCATTTCTTGGTAGAGTTTGAGAGCATCATCCATCATGGTTTTGTCAGGGTTATCGCATAGGGCTATAATAACTGTATTGTACATGAGTGTAGCAGGTTGACAAACTTTATGTTTGATGAGCTTGTTTAAAAACATGTATGCCTCATGACTCCTATCTTCAAACACGAGTCCAACCAAGTAACTAGCAATAAAAGAAGCACAACTTTTTTTGTAAAAAACGTTTTGATTTACAAGGAGTGGGGTAACAACCTCCAAAATGTGAGTAAAATCATCAACACAAGGCAGAGGATCTTCCCGTGTCATTTTTTCAAGCATTTCAAGGCAGAGGATCTTCCCGTAAAATTTTAAAAATGAAGGATCAACAATATTATTTTTTTTGGGGTCCGGACGATCAACAACATTTGAAGAACATTTGGGGTGAATTGGGGAAGCTAAACCTGAAAAAAAAAGACCTGCTACTGATACAAATACCACCTTTGAAGAATCTGAATTTGAGGACTGCTGATTTTGTGCGATTCATCATCATATTCATAGCCAGCCGTTCGTGCTTTTCTTTCTTCTATTTTTTTTACGTACTAGGTTAATTAGTTTCACAAAAACATCACATGTTAATCTTAACAAGCAAGATTAACCGCACGTTGCTGCGGGCGTTAATTTTTCGCGCGTTGTTGTGGGGCATTAATTTTTTTTTTGGGTTTATTTTTTCGGTCTCATGTTTAATAGTTTGTTTTTGTTCTTATATAAAATGACAATCGCGCGTTTTTTTTTGCCCAGGGCGATAGAAAGTCGTAAATAGTTAAAGATGTGAGTACTTTTTGTAAAGAAAAATTTCTAAATTTTGGCCAAAAAGAGGAGGGGGATGATAAAGGTTTTTTTTTTTTTTGCGAAGAACAGTAACCGAGCCCATTGGGCCGGGGGTACTGTAGCAATGTTCATTTTAAGCACTGTAGCCGAGCCAAAACGACGTAGTTTTACTTGTGAAATGTGTTATGATTTATTTTTATTTGTTTTTTCGCGCGTTTTTTATGTTTAATAGTGTAAGTTTATTTTTTCATGCACGTTACTGCGGGGCGCTAATTTTTCGCGCGTTGTTGCATGTCATTAATTCTTTTTTTTTTCTTTAATTTTGTGCGAGTTTATTTTGTCGGTCTCATATTTAATAGTGCGGGTTTACTTTTTCAGTACTAGGTCAATTCGGGAATTGTTAACGCGGGTATTGTTTTATTATTGGGCCGGACAAAATTTTGGGCATGTTAGTCAATTCGAAATGTTACCGCGGTATTTTTTATCTGAATGCGTCGGTACTTTTGTAACATTTTTTTCCTCCCTATTTTGTGCCAACAATTTAAAAAAAAAAAAAAAAAAACTAATTGGGCCGGCCCAAATTTTTGGGCTAAATTTTTTGGCCTTCATATTTAATAGTGCGGGTTTATTTTTTCAGTATAGTCAATTCGGAAATGTTACCGCGGATATTTTTTTCTGAATGGTCTGGTAATTTGTAACATTTTTTTCCTCCCTATTTGTGCCGTCAAATTAAAAAAAAACAAAAAACTAATTGGGCCGGCCCAAATTTTTGTGCCTGTTTAAGTCAATTCGGAAATGTTACCGCGGATATTTTTTTATCTGAATGCGTCGGTACTTTTGTAACATTTTTTCCTCCATATTTTGTGCCGACAAATTAAAAAAAAAACCTAATTGGGCCGGCCCGGTAAAAAACCGGTATCGTAAAAAACCCGAAAACCGGTCTAACCGGTTCGATTTTTTTTAACCGGTACGGTTAAAAGAAACCGGTTTTTTTAAAAACCGGTTCCGGTTTTTTGGACCGGTTTAAAAAAAAACCGGTTATGATTTGCATCTCTATATATAGGGGTAGTCTCAGCAAAACCTACCGCGATTATACATTGTTGGACCGGCAATTATACATTGTTGGACCCTACCGGGACTGTCTTTTGGGTCGTGGGCTGATGGCATAATTGAAGTATATTTATATTAGTGTATTTTACATTTTTGGATATGCGTTTAGGTTCCAAAGTGTGAGTAAAGTATGACCACTTTGGAACCTTAGCTTAAAAGTGCGAGTAAAGTATGAGCCAATATCGCAGATAACCTAAGAAAATTGAGGAACCTAAGTTTACTTTCTACAAATCTGATTACTCCCTATATGCTTGGGTAAGCAGACGCACAAAAGTTTAACGTTGTTGGTATTTACTTTTTCAACATCGAGCAGGCCCGCAGGACCGGAATTCTAAAAAGAAGGAAGAACAAGAAATTGACCCACGAAACTACAGGTACAACTTGCTACAAATTGTGCGGTTTCTAGCGGTTGTGTTACCTTTCAAAAACAAAAATAAAAAAGAATCGGCAACAATGAATTCTCCGATCATTATGTTCGCTTCGACGGAATTAGGTATATTGTCGTTGATTATCAAGCGACTTTCTTGTTACATTGTCATCACCAAAAAGGAAGCACACATCGTCATTTTTTTTTGCGTAAAGGGTTTCCCCGATAAATTATATTACACCAAAAATCGTTGAAGTACAAAGGATAATGGTGAAGTCCCTTATCTCAGTCCAAAAATGGACACTCACAAGCAACTAAGTGCTACTAACTAATTCCAACATAAGAAAGACAAACCAATCTTATGACTAACCAAAGAAAAGAAAGTAAAAAAAATACTTCCTGGCACGACTATTTATGCGAATAACATATTGATCACAAAAATTAAGCCTCAAATATGCCATAAACATCCAAATCTGCTTCATCTATGAGCAAAACTCCACCAGTCGATGACCAGCAGGTACCAAATGCAAACGAATGGCGTTTTCCTAAAAGGGTAAAACGAATGGCGGGGTTTGTCATTTGTTTTCTATCTCAACAGATTATACAACGCAAAAACTAAGTGTCAAGACCCGCACGGTTTATGAGGTCGTTCACGAGGTTGTCCGGGATTCCGGATTGTTTTACACTTGACTAGAAGACTTAAGAGAATTCTATGGAACGTGCAAGATGGTCTTTGAAGCCCTTGGAAGATCATGGAAGCCCTTGAACCCTATATGCTTCCACCCATGCAAAGGTTGTAGAATATGAGCCTTTCTTAGAGTTGTAAATAGTAAACCTGGATTGTAGTATAAATGGAGTCATCTTCATTTGGGAAAATCATATCTCAATTCACTTGTAATCTTCTCTGTAAATCATCTCTAAGCAATACAAAGTATTCTTCCATTTCTCTTGCTCCTTTCTTTAAAGCTTTCTTTAGTTGTCTAGATCGTTGAGTGCTAAGCAAGGATCACTTAGTCAAGACTAAGTGCCGCATGAAAGACCCTTGTCGAGACAAATCCGTGACAAGTGGTGTCAGAGCGAGTCGATTCGAGGTGATGGTAGAAGAAGGTGACAGGAATGTGGGTAGTGCAAGTGGTATTGTGGTTGATG
This sequence comes from Tanacetum coccineum, assembly GCA_026074375.1. Classification (NCBI taxonomy): domain Eukaryota; kingdom Viridiplantae; phylum Streptophyta; class Magnoliopsida; order Asterales; family Asteraceae; genus Tanacetum; species Tanacetum coccineum. The sequence continues at coordinate 43,607 of BQNB010012190.1, read as the reverse complement.
AGAATCGTGGTTGGGAAGAGTCTCGCCAAGGAGACAAGAGGAGTAGAGGTGTGTCTTGGGACACGGTAGCAAGCTTGGCCAAGAGGGTGTTGCGTGTTGAAGGAACGAGTAGAGAAGTCTCACCAACACTTGGAAGAGTTGGGTTCTGACTTATATGCCCTGTTACTTTCAGTTTAACCTAGGGTTTAGTCTACGTCTAATCTTAATAGGGGAATTCGACAAGCATTCTGCGTAAATTCGTTGTCGAACCTAACATATTCGGATAAGGATAATAAAGTAAAGAGGGCGCAATCACCAAAACAATATTATCTAGCAATAAACCTAATAGCAATAAGCATATAAACAAGTATATTATTTGAGCGATAAACATTATAAAACTAACCAAAAAATCATAAACAAACGAGAATCAAAACAAACATTAAACTAATTCAACATTGTATTCATAAAACGGCTAACACCAAGGGTGTAAGCCCATAATCTCACTAGCAAAGTTGAAGGAACGAGTAAAGAAGTCTCACCAACACTTGGAAGAGTTAGGTTCCGACTTATATGCCCTGTTACTTTCAGTTTAACCTAGGGTTTGGTCTACGCATTCTACGTATATTCGTTGCCAACCCTAACCTATTCCGATAAGGATTATAAAGTAAAGAGGGCGTCAATATCCAAAACAATATAATTTAGCAATAAACCTAATAGCAATAAGCATATAAACGAGTATATTATTTGAGCGATAAACATAATAAAACTAACCAAGAAATCATAAACAAACGAGAATCAAAGCAAACATTTAAACTAATTCAACATTGTATTCATAAAACAGCTAACACCAAGGGTGTTAGCCCATAATCTCACTAGTAAATGATAGAATCTAAATCAAAGGTAAACGTAGAGAATTCATAGAAAAAATTATTATGCAAACCGAATGATGTACAACGTGATGATTTAAGATGCTCTCCAAGGATGGAATGGAGGGATGAATGGGGACGTTTGGGAGTTGTCCCAGGTGCGCTAATGATGATAAAAATCGTGTTTAAGGGCTGATATATATAGGGGTTGTTAATACAAATAATGTCTAAAAACGTTATTTATATTTTTTGACCTCTCAATGTTTTGATAATAACAAAATGTAAAAACGCCTACGATAAAAATAAACGTTTATAAATTATCAATCGTAAAATTCTATTTCTAAGATTAGTAATCACCTAAGGTATGGACAAACAAATCATTAAGCATGATTAGTGATCAAGATAATATTTTTTCTTAACCATCATATTTTTACAAAAATAAATATACAAAATATTTTCTAATTAAAAGAATATTTTTATTTAAAACTTAAATTTGAAATTCAAATTTTCCCTCCAAAATAGAAGCTTCCATACCAGATACAACCTTCCCCACAAAAAGACAAAAACAGGATCGGAGTCTAGTGGCGGCCCCCTTATAGGTTTGGCGGCTCCCAAATATATCTGGGACCGCCGGGACCGCCGCCAGCTAGCCGTTGGAAATCCTGTCTATAAAACCTGCACTATTTCTGGCAGAAAAATATACCTCTTTGCACGAAATTTTTCAGTCTTCTTTCTTTCTTTAAAAACCTTCTTTCTCTTACTAAATCTCTTGATCACTAACATTGTTTGATCTTGTTTCAAGTGATCTAATATCTTCTTCTCATCTCTCCTCTCTATCAAGTGCAAGAGAAAAACATTCGTATTCGTCAAGAAACGAATTGTTATTTAGTGATCTCTCATCTCTTCTTCTAAGTATCAAATCTCTATTGTAATTATCTTGTGTAATTGTGTCATTCGAATTGTGTGTAAATCCGATAGTGTAGATCTTGTGAGTGTATAGTATTTTTGAAGTGGTAGATTGGTTCTAGCTAAGATTAGCTTTCGACATTTAGCTTAGTGTCGGAAAATAACGTAAGCGGCGTGTAAACGGTTTTCTTCGCCTGAAGGGAGCTTGTTGACATAGTGAAATCTCGAGTAGGATACTCGGGGAGTGGAGTAGGGCGAAAAAGAGCTTCGTAGTCGAACCACTATAAATCTTGGTGTCTTAGTTTGATTGTTCCTTCTCTCATCTCTCTATAAATTGTTGTGATTGTTATTTAGTATTAGTTTAGATATTTACATTGTTGATTCATGTTGTTGATTGGTAGAACATACAACTCGAATCTAAGTATTTTGAAAGCAAACATTTAAAACATAAAACGAACCTGTAAACTATTCAACTCCCCCTTCTAGTTTCCATAATTGGTATCAGAAGCCAAGGTCACTCAAGATTTTTAAAATATAATGTATTTTAAAGCTTGGATCGATCTATGGATTCCGACAAATATCTAGAAGGGCAATCCATGCAAAGACCACCACATTTTGAAAGTGACAGTTTTATTTATTGGAAAAAAAGATTCGAGACATATGTTAAATCAAAAGATCTTGATCTCTAGCAAGTTATTACTAATGGTGATTTTCAACCTATTCAACAAAATCCGGAAACCAAATTAGATGAGGTTATCCCTTTTGAAAAACAAAGTGATGATCTTAAAAAGAAGCTTGCGAAAAATAACGAAGCTAAAATAGTTATTTACAATGCTTTGCCAAGAAAAGAATATGAAATAATTTTTATGTGTAATACAACAAAAGAAATTTGGAAAACCTTGTTAGTCACCCATCAAGGTAATAACCAAGTCAAAGATAACAAGATTGACCTATTGGTACAACAATATGAACAATTCGTCATTTCTAAAGACGAATCTATATATAGTGCTTTTGATAGATTTAATACTATCATTACTAGTCTAAAAGCTCTTGATGAAGGTTATTCTAGCAAGAACTATGTTAGGAAGTTTCTTAGGGCTCTACATCCTAAATGGAGAGCAAAGGTCACGGTGATTGAAGAGTCAAAAGACTTAACATCACTGTCTCTTGATGAACTTATCGGGAACCTCAAATTTCACGGAATGATCATCAAGAAAGATTCCGAAATAGTCAAAGCAAAAGGAGAAAGGAAATCTCTTACTTTAAAGGCTAAGAAAGAATCTAGTGATGAAGAGTGTTCGACTTTCGGAAATAAAGACGAAGAGTACGCCATGACAGTTAGAGACTTCAAGAAGTTCTTTAAGATAAGAGGTAGATTTGTGAGACAACCTCGAAACGACAAAAAGACGTTCCAAAGAAGCCGTGATGACAAGAATGGTAAAGGTGGTAGAAAATGCTTTAGATGCGGTGATCCAAATCATCTTATTGGAGAATGTCCAAACCCACCGAAAGACAAGAACCAAAGAGCTTTCGTCAGAGGTTCTTGGAGCGATAGCGGTGAAGAAGATGATAAGAAGGTCAAAGACGAAACATGACTCGTAGCTCAAGCATCAAGTAAGGTATATTCCGAATCCTCTTACTTTAGTGATGAAAACTCATCAATGGATGATTTAGTTTTAGATAATGAATATGATAAATTATGCAAAATGAGCTTAAAGATAATCACTAAAAACAAAAGATTAAAAGCTGCTAGAAATAGCCTAGAAAAGAAAAAGTGTCTACACTCAGAGAAAAAACAAGAGAATGCACAAAATGTCAATCACTTAAAATTGAGAATGAAAAACTTAAAAAGGAAGCTCTTAAACTAACCAAGTTTGAAAAGAGCACACATTGCTTAAATGAAATGTTAAGTAATCAAAAACCCTTCGGTGATAAGTTAGGTTTAGGGTTTAATTCATTTGAAGCATCATCTAGTGAAACTAAGGAAATAAAATTTGTAAAAGCTCAGAAAAAGGCGTCCTCTGATGGAGGTCCTATAAATATGGGCGGCCCCCATAGTGTACAGGCGGCCCCCAAAGAAATTATAGGACCGCCACCAGCAGTTACGCCTGAATCTGAGAAAAGCGTGTCTTTTCAAAAATCTTTTTTGGGTCCTAGACCAAAATACATAATTGAAAACAACGTCAAAGTTCCCGTTGCTAGTGATAATGAAGTTAAACAATTTTATAAGCCATTGTCAAAACTCAGAGTTGGATTTTCAAAACCTAATCTTAGATCAAGAACTCCACCACCTAGAAGAGTCAATAATAATTATCCTCTTTCTAAGACACCGCAACAAAAAAAGAACGTTGGTCGACAAAATCAACCTCGTGGCTTTCCCGTAACTTAGAACAACTTCCAACGTCAAAGTTACATGCCATGGGAAATGTGTCTTCCATTTTCACATCCCAACTAATTGCATCAAATGCAAGGGATGTTTAGCACTAACAACTTTGGACCCATGAGATATTGGGGACCAAATGTTTGAGTTATTGTCCTCATTAAATAGATATGCCTTGGAGTAGACTTGGAACCCGATGAGTGGATAAAGGATAGCGGATGCTCCAAACACATGACGGGTAACCAAAAACTCTTCTCAATATACAAGGCATACAACAGAGGTAATGTTATCTTTGGTAGCAATCTTCGCGGTAACATCATTGGCAAATGTATGATTTCTAATGACTCTCTCAAAATAGATAATGTAGAACATGTAGATAATTTAAGATTCAACTTGCTAAGTGTAGGACAAATATGTGATAATAAGTGTAAAGTAACTTTCTCTGAACATGATAGTGAAAACACACAAAGATGGTAAGGTCATAGGAAGAGGTATTAAGAAGAAAGGCTTATATATGACGAAATTAGTAAATAAGCCTAAAGACTAAATTTGTCTAGCAATGATTGATGAAAAATCCACGTTGTGGCATAGGAGATTAGGTGATTTCTAACTTTAGGTATATATAAATAATACTACTACTTATATTAACCAAACCAAATCAAGTGACCCTTGAAAATGTTTAAAGAAAGAAAATCAATGAAATCCGAGTAGTATATGATATTCCTGGGTCGTTCTTCCCAACGAGGAGTGCAAATTTGAGAGTCGAAAGTCGGTTTGATATTTGATGTTTGAATAAAACAAGATTTTGATTGGTTTTTCTAATTCTACGGGAAAAAGTAATTAAAAAACAAGCTAAAAACGAAAGCAATTAATGATTTAAACTAGAAACGATAACGGGAATCCTAAAAAAGACGTGACTTAAAACTTAAATTATCAAAATTTAATCCTAAAATGATTTTTTAACTTTTTATAAACCTAAATGACTAAAATGTAAGAACAAATAAAAGTAAACCAAAAACGTACGCAATTAAAGTGAAAAAACGAAGAAAAACAATAACGGGAAAAAATTCCGTTCTTTAAAAAACCAAATTCTACAAATTTAACCCTACGAAAGCAAAATTAATTTTTAACAATCCTAAATGATAAAAAAAAAATTTTTTAAAAAGAATTATATTTTTTTGATTTTTATTTTATTTAATATGAATTAAAAACAGTTTTAATAAGAAAAATTCATTAAAAATACTAAACTAAATGGGAAAATTCTGAAAAATTCAGGGAATGTAGTTTGGATAGTGCTTGATTTAAGAAAAATAAAATGCTTGCAACAGCTTATCGAAATAAGCTGTAATAAGCAAAAGAAGGGCTGAAAAGCAAAGTGGTTAAAAAGGGTATAAAAATAAAGTAAAAGGAAAATGGGCAGATAGCCCTACTGGTGCTGATGGTTAGAAAGTGTGTGTTAAATATGTTGGCTTGTGAAAGGGGAGGTCACAGGTTCGACCCCTGTGACCCCTCTTTTTTACTAAACATTTTTAAAAAAAAGTTAAAAAGCTAAGAAAAATAAGCTAGTTTTAAAAAGAGACTTTTGCTAAAACTTAATAATAAGCTAGGAATAAGCAATTAAATATGACAGAAAATGCTTAAAAGTTTGTATGACAAATAGCTTGACTGTTTGGCCTTTTAAGCCATAATAAGCTAAGGAAAAGCTCAGATAAGCTGCAATAGGTCAACAGCTAGACTTAATAAGCACTAGGGAGTAAAAATAAGCAAACTAAATAAGCTAGAAAACTACTAAAAAGCATTAGGGCAACAGACTCAAATAACACTTTTAAAGGACTATGACAAAATCCTAAGCTAAGATTTAAGACACATAAGCTCTTAAAATAAGCTGAAACATTAAAACAGATAAAGACTTAAACTCTATTATCACAAATAAGCTGGAAAATAAGCAAAATTCCTAAGGAAATAAGCTAGGAAAGGCTTTCTAAAAAGATTACAGATTGACTAAAAAGCTATTAAAGGACTTAAACTACTACTTTTAAACTAATTTTTTTAGACTAATTAGCACAAGAAATAAGCTAAAAGTAAAAAAATTAAGACTGATACTAGTAAGACCCAAATAAGCCAAACTTGATGAAATTAGCTAAGAGTTTGAACAAGAAAAAGGGACTAAAAAATAGCAGACTGCTAATTGTTTTTGGCTTTGTTTAGAAAATTGACTTGACTACTTTTGGATTAGAATTCTTAACTGACTTTACCAAAGGAAAAACAACTCAAACAGGTTTGAAGTGATGCACCAGAGACTCATATTTTGAATAAAAATAGCTCAACTTAGAACACTTTTAAAATAATTCACAAGAAAGTATTTATCAAAGACAAAAAAAACTAGCAAACATGAGACTCAAATAAAGCATCCTAAAAACTTAACAAAACTCTCTTTAAACTTATAAAAACTATAAAGAAGACTAAATTAAGGCTAACCTAACTGGATTAATGTAAAACCTAAAAATCTCAGCAAGTATAAAATTACCAAAATACCCATAATGCAAGAAAATTCATAAAAGCATAAATAAAATTCATTTAAAGGTTAAAAATTATAAAAATACAACATGTGACAATTATGAAATTTTTGTAAGATTAAAATACTTTATGTTATAAAAGAAAAATAATTAATAACTATGTATAATTATTTATGCCGAATTATATATGTATTTAATTATTATACTTTACAAATTTATATAAAATAAATAAGGATAATTACCAAAATAAATATTGCAAATTTAAAATCAGATTTTGTTCATTTTTAAAGGGCCCAAAACTCGGCCAAATACTTATCATAATTCCCTTGTGCATTTCTTTTATCTAAATCCTAAAAACAATAATAGCCGAAACCCTAATAAATCAAAAGAGGCGGCATAAAAATTCTACAAGGCTTGCACGATTTTTCTAAGGTGATTTGAAGGTCAAGGATTGTGGGAAAAATAGTGGAAAGATTTTATAAGGCTTTGTTCGATTTTGGTATTGGTTTTGGGTTCGAATAAGCAACCGGATTCATAAATTCATAAAATCACTAAGGATCATCAAAGGTATTTTTGTAACTCATGTTTCATCATATTAATTCGATCTAGGCCTGGTAAAAATGTTCATGCATTTTATATTGCTCGAAATAATTAAAACATATTAGAAACCCTAATTTTTAGTTAATTATGAAATCGGCTTAAAAACTATTTGTAAAATTGATTTTATATTTTTCTAGGGTTGTTTATATCATATATGACTCAGATCAATTGTTGGAAAATTTATAAAAGATTCAAAATATTTATTTGGGATTTAATTTGGTTTGCCGATTTCGAAATATTTAGTTGGTAACTCATTGTTTTCGTTTTCCTTAATCACTCAGTAACCCATATGTGTATATGTTAGTTTTCCTATTTATTTCGCAGGTTTCCATCTATGTAGCTAGCATGAGAAGACTCATATCCAGGTACTAGGATGCTCGGTATGTGGAGTAAGATCAACAGCAGCTGCTGCATTTTCTATTCTTTTTCTTTGTTTTCTGTCGCACACAATAGGAGGTGACAACCACTTTTGTGGTTTCATTTGCTTCCACTTTGTCTTTCTTTTCTCTTTTTTTTGTTGACGCAACAGATGTAATATGCATGTTTCAGGTTCCACATGTATTTTAAATATGATCATGACTTGTGGGTTTTACAACTGGGTAACTAGATTTCGTGACAGCAATGACTCATTGTTTTATGCATAAATGCAGCTAACATGTGATACAAATAAAGAGTTTTGGGTTCAAAACGACACGCACAGCGTGCTCTTTCTTGAAGCATATATGACGCGCAACAGGGAGCAAAACCCGGCTGTGGTTTGGCTTGGTTTTCGTGAGCATGATCGTGTTATACATCGAAGTTACTAGATGAGGGTTTTCCTTATTATTTCATGCGAAAACCCTAATGGTTCGCTAACCCTCATACGGGTCAATCGTTTGGTCATGGTATGATTAAAGTTTTACTAGATTTTGGTCTGGTCACTAGTTTCTTACGCGTTTAAGGTAAATGAAATCCTCTTGGTTTCGTTATTTGTCCATATAAACTATGTGTTAGTTTACTAGTTTCCTCATACGTTGTTAGTGTTTGTGCATGGCAAGACCAAGATTCTTTGGCATGCACACACACGAACCATGCCTGGGTTTTTCCGAGGATCCTCTTATGCGGGACACTTACTTTTCGTGTATAAAGTTTACTTTTTGTGTATAAAGTTTACTCTTAAGATCAGTTTAAGTTTTTGGGTTTATGTTCCTCAATATAAATTGATCTGGGATTATGTTCCTTAATTAAAATTGGTTTGGGTTTATGTTCCTTAATTTAAATTGGTTTGGGTGTATTAAGTTTTTGGCTTGATGTTTAAATTATTTACTATGAGGAAGTAAAGTATAAAATGGTTTTATCTTCTTTTTTTCAAAAACTGAGTTATGTTTAAATAAGAAGTAAAACAATTGCATTAGTATAAAAAACAAAGTTAGTCACCTGTTTTGAATTTCTTTTTTGACGTCGGAATCCTTGAGATTGTCATGGATGCATATTGAGGAAAAGACGGATTTTGAGGTCTTTCCTTGGCCTATTTGTGATCCACCAAGGTAACTACCAATTTGAATATGAATTGATAAGATCAGTGTTTACAAAATGACCCAACGTGACCCAAAACCATTTTTTAACAACTGTATGTGCAAAAGAAGTTCAATGACTAAAACCATACAGAAGTCTAACAAATAAATTTGGGGCATGATGTTGTGTATCTTGGAAGGATTTTTAATATAGATAAATTTCTTTTATGGATATTGTGAGGTAAAATTATGTAGTTTTTGTTTTTCAAACTGAAAATATATATTTTTTTAAATTTGATAACAACAAACAGTATGATTTTATTTCAGAATGTTCCCCATCACGGATGTTAATAAGGTAGTTAAATATAGCTTCCATTTATTATTTATTATTTGTCTTTCCTTTGGGGTTGGATCCGAAGATTATATGTATCAAGTTAAAATTGAATAGTTGTTGCGAAAGGTGAGGTTTATGTTAATCAACATTTATAATCTGTGTGAAAGTAGAATACTCAAAATGCGGGAGTCAAAAAGTTTTATAAAACCTTCTTGGTGGAAAAGAAAATGTGAATGAAAGATCCCACTGTGTTGGAATCTAAGAAATAGTGAGAATTCTTGACCTCTCTCAATATCTCTCAATTCTAAAATCCTTGAATTCATGTCTGCTCATTTAAGAATCTCATCGCCTTATATCTATGCCATAATTTTTTTTTACTCTTCAACGCAATTTTGTTATCTGTAGTTGATTTTTGTTTTTAATTTGTGATGGTTGTTTTGATTTTTGTCAAGCCCAAAAACATAAACCTTCGGATTGAGATGTTTTGCATGAATGTCCACGTCTCACATCCTTGTTTTATGATGTTCGATGTGTTTGGGATTGTCTCTTTAATAGACACGGATGGAGTATTATCTGATAAGAGATTTCCATTGGATGAGAATGAAAATGGGTGTGTGTCTTATTTCTTCCGCGATTGGTACGAGGCCGTCGGCATATCGAAGATTGACTTTGTTTTCTTTGGGAATCCTAGCCTTCCATATTCTGCTCCATTCGCGTTGGTTCTTGACATCTATTTGCGAATTTATGCCACAACCGTTGGAAATGACAAGTGTGTCCTACTTTGCATTCCCATTCTACAGTGTCAACAAACAAGACAAATACTCTACATTCCCATTCTATACTTTCCATTCCGTTGTACCTAACATGCCAAGCAAGCTTAAGTAAAACTCTTTAAATAGGGAAAACCTAAAAAATTAGGATTTAGTCCTATACATAATAATAATAATTACCTTCACATGAAGCTGAGGGCACGGTGGAGCAAAACACAGTGGTGACATTGTGCTACTGCCAGCACTATCGCCTCCTGCACCACCATCTCTACCTCCTTCACGAGGATCATTCTCATTCGGATTGTTCTCATCATACTCATTATAATCCTCAACCTCATCCTTTATAAAATCATATGTAATTCTAATAATAAAAATAATAATAATTACCCAAGCAAATAAAGAGAGGTAAACCATGGCTGCATTTGGGTTTCTACGCATTTCTTTAGCACTAGCTAATGTAAAGGGTTCTTTTTTTGTTCCGTCGGTCCTCTTTCTTTCTCGTTTGTTTGGAAGCATCCCTCCATATAATGGGTAAATATGACCCATATGTGTTTACCTTTTCCTAGAACTATTGGTTTGCCATTAATCATTTTTTTTCAATGCCTTTGTGAACTATTTAAACGTGGCGGGTTGTGATACCTTCATGGAATAGATACCAAAGCTCTCCTTCCATTTGTGAGGTTTTCCTTGATTATCTCTTATGCTGCATCCAACAACTTTTTTGAGCTTAACTCGATTCTATAAAGTCTGCTATTTCTTTCTACATTTTCATTACTTGTACCGCCCTCATCATTGGGAACAACTCCTACTCCTCGTACTTTTGACAATACCCTTTTAGTTTAGCCTCGTCTACCCAACGATGGTTGGCTTTACCTATCCGATTCGTATAAATACATACCACCACATATGGTCACAAAATAAAGATTATCCTTGCTATAAAACCAGCTTAAACATTTTTTACCTTTATTTTCCTCTTTTTTTCTTCATTAGAAGAAAAAAATATTAAAGAAAAAAAAAGGGAAAAAAGGTAAGAAACGTTTAAGCTGGTTTTAGAGCAATGATAATATTTATTTTGTGACCATACGTGATGGTATATATCTATACGAATCGGGGATAGGTAAAGCCAACCATCTTTGGGTACACAAGGCTAAACTAAGGGGTACTGTCAAAAGTACGAGGAGCGGGAGCTATTTTCCGATGATGAGGGCAGTACAAGTAATGAAAATTTAGAAAGAAATAGCAGAGTTCATGGAATCGAGTTAAGCTCAAAAAAGTTTTTGGAAGCAACATATATGGTAAGAGATAATCAAGGAAAACCTTACAAATAGAAGTAGAGTTTTGGTATTCTAGGAAAATGCAAACACATATGGGGTCATATTTACCAATTATATGGAGGGATGCTTCCAAACAAGCGAGAAAGAAGGAGGACCAACGGATCAAAAAGGAACCCTTTACATTAGCCGGTGCTAGACAGATGCGTAGAAACCCAAGTGCAGCCAGGGCGTACCTCTCTTTATTTACTTGGGTAATTATTATTATTATATATGATTTTGTACAGGATGAGGTTGAGGATTATAATGAGGATGATGAGAACAATCCAATTGATGATGATCCTCTTGGAGGTGGTGGAGGCGGGACTTCTTGAAGCATGTTGATTCTGTCTCAAGTTGCTTAGTTACAAACTTACACTTTTGGATCGTATTTTTATGCGGGTGTATATGGACTAGGTGTATGTGCAAAACATGGAGGTTCTGTTATAAAGCCTCTTAGCTTATCAGAGCTCTCCAGCAACCCGCTCCCACGATTCGTTCCAGCTCCTACTAGGGCCAAACATACCCTATATACTACGTGTAGTTGAGCATATGACAATCATTGACCGAGATGAGACCAATATTTAGAACGGTTAAAGTTTTCTCTAATTCAAGTTAAGGTAAATAGAATTTTTGGTCCATGTGGTATGGCCAAATTGCAAGTTTGGGACCTTAACTTTCGAAATTGCATTGAGGTTATTTTCAAGTTTCCGTTGCAACTTTGGTACCCGACCAAAGTTAAATGACTAAAATACCCTTATCTTTTTCTTTTTTATTTCTTATCCTATCATGGTTTCTTTTTTTCTTTTAATATCAACAAGAGTAAATTGTATTTTTGGTCCCTGTGATTTGACCAAATTGCAGGTTAACTCCCCAACACGAGGTTGAAAGATGTAGTCACCCACCATGATGAAATAGACATCACGACGAAGCATATCTAGCGGCTGTCTCCGGCGACGGGTTCTTCAAGTCTGACAGTTCGATGGTGGGTATTCTAAGATCAATAAAGATTGATGGGCAACATGTGGCGGTGGATTTATGAAATACATTTATAAGTTTTTAGTGTTGTTAAATCGTGGTGGCCGAAAAAGTTTAAGGTGCCAGTATTTGAAAGTGTCGGTTTACATAAGGTGTCGATCAAGATTTACTAAAGATGATGAAGGTGTGTGTGAAATAAAAAACGAGTGGTGGGATGACAGTAGCAGTGTGGATGATAATAGATCTTGAAGAAAAAAGATTTTTTCTGTTGGGGACTTAACCTTCAATTTGGCCAAACCATAAGGACCAAAAATGCAGAAAATATAAAAAGATGACAGAAAATAGAAAAGAAAAGGATAAGGGTATTTTAGTCATTTAACTATGGCCGGGGACCAAAGTTGCAACGGAAACTTGAAAATGGGGACGCTCAATGCAATTTCGAAAGTTAGGGTCTTGCAATTTGGGCAAACCATAAGGACCAAAAATGCAATTTACTCTTCAAGTTATTCTTCAAAAAGAGTTACTTTTGACTTATATTTAAAACACAATTTAACCCAACTATCATCTCTTCACTTGTTATCCTTTCTCAAGTCATGCTATTGTTCCTTTATTAATAAAAATAATAAGTACTCGTATTATTTAGTGATTATCTAGATAAAACAAAGGCTTTGTTGGGAGTAAGTAATTCGGGCAAGGAATTTTGAAATGAGTAAAACAATGATTTCGAAAGAACCAGTTGTGAGGTTGTAGTCTGAGATCTCAGTTTTGAAATGAGTAAAACAATGATTTTGAAATATACACAACATGAATATATGTGATAAGATCCATTTTTTTAAGTAAACTGCAGGAAAATGTAAAGCATTTAAGTTTTTTTTACCTACATATGCAACATATTCTATTTAATCATCTTTGTTATCAATATATACAACTCGTAAATCATCGCATGCAACATGATTAGCACTTAATACCACTTAAGCAACCTTTTGGTAAGAAATCTAGTGTAGGTATTAAAGGTACAAGTTCTGACCTGTTTACACACGAATGGGTTGATTTGTTTTTTTTATTCTCCAACGGGCCAAGTCATAAAATCTAGCCTAAGAGAAATGGATAAAGAAGGTCAATCACTTTTATTGTAATAACATTGTTTTTGTAAAGATGTAATACTAAATATCTATAGTAGAACTAAAAACGGAAAGGAAAAAGTAAAAGTTTCCGTGTCAACAAAATCCGACCCGTACCATTTTGACCCGTTACCCAACCCGCCTATTTCGCCACTTATAATCACCATGAAAAATATATTCGACATCAGGTATTGCCAACCTGCTTAGAATGACCATTATGACCTCCAATTGTTGTTCTTATTACATGCCCTGCTTCTGCTCCCACACCGTATACAATTTCTGGCTCGCTATCCTAAAATATCAGACGTTTGAGTCAGACAGGAGTGATGCTTATTTGATATCCTACTACTTAACTTGCAGATTGAACGTTACGTACACCCAATCGTAACACACTTTTCATCTATATTAGTGATTTTGACTAACTGATGTTTTCTCTACGCAGAGGGATACAACCGGCCTGTCTTATGAAAACACACAGCTTTTGCTCCAGTTACAAGCCATGAAACAACAGACTCAATTACGCGATTGTAAGTCTCCTAGAAACACGATACCTGCAACCATACTACGCCCTTTAGCCAATTATTCTCCTGTCCCCTCTAAGGTTGAAGGGCTTATCTGTTAGTCCTAGCAGACCACTATAATATGCAGTGATTAGTCGAGGCGGTACGTTATGATAAAATTGGTCGAGGCGGTACATTGATGAGGATGCAACTAACATAGTTTAAACAACATAAATTTACTTTGCTAACATCAATAAGTTTGCAGTTCCGTATTATAAATGGCAGATGTAGATATTTTGCTATACAAATATGTTATTAATAATTTTGTGTAACCGATATATTTTTGCACAAAACGATTTAGCTTTTAAAACAAGTTGGAGTTTATTAAAAAGCAAAGTAACCCTTTTTTCCTTGAGTAACAGTCTTTACCAATTATGTTCTGTTTTCAATCCATGAGTCCTTCAATGTCGTGTACACTTTTCAACTACTTACAGGCCTAACTCAAGACTAAGACAAAAAGCGACACAGACTCACAAGTGAATTTTCCGGAAGATATACAATATCATTTTGTTCACAACTTTGTGGTGCACCATGCATGTGTAGTGTTCATTATACCTCATATATTAGCACATTATATATGTTAGTTAAACCTTGCCATAAATCTTTCAAAAAGAATCCTACAAGTATGAATTCAACAACGACACACATAAGTAACAATCAGATTTCTTCTAAAGATAAAGCCCGGTGCAACGCACGGGTGTCGACAAGCCTCGTTATACCAAACAAAGTACTTAGCTCCACAACAATTAAATGAAGAATGTGGTAAAAGAGGAAATAAACTTACTGATAAAAGAGAAAATATGCGCAAAATTCGCAGCGTAAAATAATAAGAGTGTTAGTGAAGTATGTTTATACCTTGTAACTCGATAGTGCACATAAGTAAAATTTTGTATACTACTGAAACTAATAAGCAATAACAAATAAATGAAGAAGCTAAGTAAGAAGCATCACCATTGACAAATATAATTTGAAATGTGAAATGTGGTAAATGATTTGAGTATGTTTGGATACTGAATTGTCAGGTCAAGCTCATTTATATTTTTTTGATGTTTTAAGCTGGTTCTTTCTTATCGACTGTAAGTTCTGAAACATTAGTGTAGTCCGTAAGAGATCCACTTGGGATATCAATTTAATAAATAGGCTTTAAAGGTCATTTATGATTTATGAATCGTTTGTATATTTGATTAGGAGTTACTATTTGATAAAACTAAAACTTCAATGACATTTACTTAGAGCCAAAAAGGGGGCTTTTTTCGTTTGTAGTTGAAATTACTTCTTTTTACCGGTTTGAAATAAGATATTACCCGACCCTCCACATTCATTTGTAAGCCTATTAATTTGGTTTAGTAAATACGGACTAACTTGAGCATATTGTAGGCAACCCTTCTCATCATTTTTCGTTCAGCGTGTGTTCAGTGGTGTTCGTTCAGCATTCATTGTGTTCATTCAACGTTCAACAACCCGTGTCATCAACTTTCTTACAGCTTCCATCAACTTACATCATCAAGTTACTTTTGAATGCATAAACTACTACAATAAAGAAATGTTAATGCATTAGAGCATTGGTTATCGAGTCAATACAAAGGCTTGCAAATTAGTCACCACGTTAAACCATAGTTTTATGGAATGGAATGTCTTTATGACATTAAACCATAGTTTTATGAAATGTCTTTATGTTTGTAATAAGTTATGGAGAAAGAATTGGAGAAGATCTCGAATGATTTATGGTTATAGAGAAAGAATTGAAGAAGATCTAGAATGATATATGGAATGTCTATATGACATTAAACCGTAGTTTTAAAGATTTCGCATATGGTTATAGAGAAAGAATTGGAGAAGATCTCGAATGATTTATGGAATATCTTTATGACATTAAACCATAGTTTTGGAGATTTAGAATGATTTTTTAAATGCCATTGTGACATTAAACCATTGTTTTAAAACTTATTTTTTTAAATAAGTCACAATGGGTGGTGCCTCGGGTGTGTGCACTTGACAAAAATAACGATGGCCTATCCTTCGAGACACATATGTGTAACTAATGGTAGCGTTTTAGAAGGATGGTACAAAAGTGTGTTTTATTAGATAAAACAAAATTCTTTTTGAGAAATACCCAATGGGCGGGCTAACTTTATAATTTTTTTGGGTTTGTAAATATCATGTATATCAAATTACGTGTTACATGTATAAACCGTAACATTATATATGAAGAAAAAAACCAACATATGCAATGAACATGTATTGTTCATGAGAGACATACCCATTGAAATAAAAAATTAATGGCAAACCAAGATGAATTCAAAAGGCATATAAGCTCTTCAACAACCTTAAATCTTGGCGTAAATGTTTATCAATCGTAGCAAGCGAAAATCATAGTGAGATTTAGCATATCGTGACCACAAGTAATAATTATCACAATGTTTATTTATATTTTTATAACTTCACCCAGTGTTTTCAGTTGATGTAACTAACCTACACCTACTATGTGAAAACAATATGCGTGACTTGAAGTCGAATAATATATAGCTATCAAAAATTAATCAAGAGTGTAACATAATATTACAACAAACTAACTAATTATATACTCAATCGACAAAAAAAGTATATGAAATAAAAGGGATAAGCTCTAATAATGTGTTCTTAGTGGTAAAGTATTCATTTAGCTTGTCTTTTTCATAATCCTATTCTACCGCCTGCAAGATAAAGTTGAAGTTATTGTCGCTATTAGCAGGGGAAAAATACCCTATTATAAATGGATTTGAAAAAGAGTTGTATAGAATTGCACCTCAATCAGGTTTCTAATTTGAGTGACCCGTTTGTTGATCAACTCCAGGGTACTACCATAACAAACAATAGTTGTGGTATCCTTGGTGAGTACCACCTTTGCACCAAGTACTAAAACCTCATGTCCTCAATCCTGAGTTCTCAAGGGTTAACCCTACCTCCTCTCTTATTGGAGTTCCTGAATAACTTCCGAATGAATATTATAAAAAAACGCACATGAAATTAACAGAGGCCATAATTATTATAGTAAATTATAGTAGTAAAACTCGGGCTCATTGATTAAACTATAGGTCATATATGTCTACATTATTAAAACAATAGGTTTTGACTGCTTTTATCATATGGATTTGGGGTTGCTTGATTCTTTATAGCGTCGGGTCACAGTTTGTAATTTTTTTTTATTTTCTAAACCTGAGGAAATTGACACGTTAAGCCCATAACCTCGACCTGGTAGACAACCCAATACCGGTCGAGAATCACAAACTAGGCATAAAAATATAGACAAAAGAGGGATAATTCAATATTTTCTAAAAATTCACCATTGGTTTTCAATCTATGATCCAGATGAACAACCATGTGTTACTTGAACAACAATACAGTTTTAAGTTGCAAGAAACAATTGATAACACTCTTAAAACGATAAGTTAGTTGGCTTGAATTAACATACCAGCAAACGCCTTAAAATGATTAGTTATTTAGCATTTTATGGTACTATGGCCTTGACAGCCATAACAAATTCCGTTTGTTGCATAATTAGAACGATTTTCGAGTAGATGCAAGATTATATTGAAAATTAAGTAAATAATATTGTAAAAGGTCACCTGCATAAACCCAAAACCTTTTCCGAGGGACCGTAAACATCTTCACACTGCAAGTTAAGCATCACAAATGATATAACATGCAACGAATGTAGCCATCTGTTATTATGAACGTTTTTTTAAACTTTTATTGATTTGCTTATGAAAAGACTCACTAAAAATAACAATATCATACCTTAAATATGTTATTCTACCTCATTGTATGATTTATAATTGATTGAAATGAAATTTCAATATAGTTTTGATTTATTTGAACCGAAATATTGCTTAACATAAATAGTTATCTAATGAAACGCCTCAAACAACTATGTTATTGAATAAATTGGTTCAAACTTTCCTCCATTGACTAAGGATACCCATTATTACATTTAATGCATAAATAAACTGTTATTTGACTTACTCATTCATGCAAATGTGTAATTTATACCAAATGTGAAACCTTATTTGTGGAATGTTGGTAAGTGTTTTATGAATATGTTTTTTCATTTAATGAAACCGAATAAGAGAATTACTAACAATATTGTTATTTGACTAATGATAGTCATAATTACATTTAATGCATACCAAAACTGTTTTTTTTACTTTCTCATCCGTTTATTATTTAGGTGCATTAAAGTATTGTACAAGGGTTTTTCTAACATGTGCCCTCAAACACATGTTAACTCATGTTTATTAAACATGAAATTTCCTTATACATCAGAATATGCATTTAATTCTCATTAAATATAGTTATAAGTTTCCATAATTAAATGTAAATGTGAATTTAACAATCTTCGACTTTATTTTATATAATCTCAAACATGTGCCCTCGGGTCACATTTTAGAAAATCCCATTGTACAAATGGGTTATTTTAGGAATAACATTAATGGGGTATTTAATTTTTGTGTTTAGAATAACATTAAATAAACAATAAAAAGTTAAAAGAGTATACTAGTATAATAAAATAGTATATATAAAATATAATATATAAAATATATATATATATATATATACATATATATATATATATATAGATATAGATACAGATGAAACGTGTATCATTCTACACCATTTATTTTGTTTGACTTTCATATATAGTTGTTTTTTATTTTGACTGATATTTATTCGAGTGGCCCCACTTCATCAATAAAGTCATTAAGGTAAACAAACGCCCCATCAAACCCTATAAAAGGGATAATAAATCATAAGGAAAATACTTTGCAAAAACCCTATAACCCGTCAAATACACTAGTCTCAACCATAGCCGATATTACTTTTTGTTTATTCATTTAATCAAATTTATGGAAGACGATATCGGCAACCCCATCCCCATCTACCTCCACGAGGGTTCTTATTATGGTTACGCAGCGGCAGAGTTGACGGATATCAATGACGATGATCGCGTGACGATTATGAATTACATATTATATGAGACAAATTGGGTGGATTTTATGAGTGACTTTGTGGGAGAGATCAAAAACAACCGAGAACTAGGTTTTATTAAAGTGCGTGTTAAACATCTTGCTGATAGGATATTTAGTTGGGTATTTAGGAAACTTGATGTTTCCCTAGTTGCGTTGGAGGATGGGGATGGGGAGGTTTTGTATGAGTTGGGTGATCGCGAGTTCAGTGAAGATAGAGTAAATCGTTGGGTGAAATACGCACAATTAACAGGATCGGCGAGGATGAAATAGTGGGAATAACATTAAGCAAAAAAGTTTTTGAGGATGCGGCACTTGCGGTTATTCGAAATAAGGGATAGCCTTTGAAATGGAAACGCAGTTTCGGTATCACTTCTCTCATGATATCATCTCGCTGTGTGCCGTTTAAAGATGTGCTCGCTGAGAAATTTATTGATGGTACGGAAATGCTTCTCGCAGCGGAAGGGAAAGGTCAATATGATTGGGCGGCATACAAGGCCACAACATTACGAAAAACTCTCGAATAGATTCACATCTCATCTCATAAACTGACATCTAAGAAAAAAAAACCTAAACAAGTTTCACATCAAGTATTATATCAGAATATAGTTAAACCATGAAAAAGAGACCGTGTACATTCCCTCGCTGACTAGCCAACTCACTAAATCTAGTCCATAAAGTCAGAAAGTCGTGGCAACTGTTTCTCGAGAGGCGGCCACCATCCGTGAGACGAAAGGTCTCGAGAAACAGTTGCCACGAGTTTCTGAATTTATGGACTAGATTTAGTGAGTTGGCTGGTCAGCGAGGGAATATACACACTCTCTTTTTCATGGTTTTACTATATTCTGATATAATATTTGATGTAAAACTTGTGTAAGTTTTGTTTTTTCTTAGATGTCTGTTTATGAGATGAGATGTGAATCTATCTGAGAGTTTTTCGTAATGTTGTGGCCTTGAATAATCATTTATCTTTTACTTGGTAGTAGATATTGAATAGGCAGGTTGATCTTATTTGCGATGCTTATTGGGAAAAGGGGAAGGCATTCTCGATATTGAAATTGTGTATCTTGCAGGCTTTTTATAGATTGATACTCATGCTCTTGTAGCAGGGATAGTTCTTTTAGTTGGCTACAGTGCGACTGTATTGCGTTTAGACTACTATTTGTAGGACTACTAAACCTCTCAGTCATGTGCATCACATATGACTAAATGTTCCTAGTCAATCATCAAGATTGTGGCAAGCAGTTATTTGGACTTCCGGGTACTTCATTTGGAAAGAGAGAAATACACGTGTTTTCAATAGTAAAGTTTCTAGTATAGATAAGATTGTTCAAGAAATCCAACTTAGAAGTTTCGAGTGGATTGTGAGAAGATCGGGAAAGAAAAGTGAGATGAATTGGCAACACTGGCTATTTGATCCGTTAAAATGTCAAATCTAAATAATTTTTCAAATGTCTTACGGCACAGTGGTTTAAAGAGGTCTGCAGGTAAGTGCAATATAGGTTATATTGTCTGCAAGTCACTGGTTCTTATAAAGTGGTTTAAGGTATATATATATGGGTATTTGGCTGCTTCATGACAATATGATACAAGTTTTATATTTAATTCGTAATTGGTCATTTAGTTATATGTTGTTTGTGGGTCAGTGGGTTAGGATCTTCTTTGTAGGGGTGAGGAGAAAAAACCGAAAAAACCAAAACCAAACCAAAAACCGAAAAAACAGAATCGAAATAACCGACCAAAACTAGAAACCGATGGTTCGGTTTTTACTTTTTCAAAAACCAAAAAGTTTCGGTTGGGTTTCTGTTTTCGTCCAAAAACCAAACCGTAAAAACCGAACCGAACCGAACCAATTTTATTATTTAATAATATATAATTAATATAATATAAATAAATAAATTAATAATAAATCAAAATTTTTTAATTCATATTCATTTTGTGGGTGAAATTATTTAGATTGACAAAAAAAATATAAAATAAAACCAATTTTCTACGTAAAACAAGTTTGTTTGTATAAATTGGCCACACCCAAATATAAATGGTTTGAAACCGAAAAAACCGAAACCGATAAGAAACTGAAAAAAATCAAACCGCCAAAAACCGAACGGTTTCGGTTTTTTGTTTTAGAAAAACCGAATATTTCGGTTTGATTTCGATGTTAGCAAAAAACTGACCCAACCCGAACCGTGCACACCCCTACTTTTTTTTGTAATTGTGGCATGACATTTCGTTTTCATTGATAGTGTAACACCCCCAAAATCAGGTAGCAGCGGAAAGGTAACGATGGGGTGCTACGTCAAAGTACAAAAATCAAGATATAGAAAACGACCTTAAATGGACGTTTAAAATAAGTTTCATTCGATGTCATTACAAAATATCTGAGTTTTTACGTTAGGTCCCATAGTTTTCAAAAAGACATTAAGATTTTATAAGATAAAAGTTTCATTGAATTTAAGAAATCAGAATCCCTCTAATAGATATCCGTCACGGCACCCATCCAAGCTTATACCTGAGAGATTAAAACATGCTAAAATGTCAACAAAATTGTTGAGTGAATTCATAGGTTTATCAGGAAATAGCGTGGACCACAAGATTTAAGTAATAGTAGACTATGAAACACATTTAATAGTCCAACACTTTGTATTATTGCCCTAAGCTCATGACACCAAACCTTAACTTAATGAAATGAAATCAAACCAGTACTCGAGGATTGTGCCCCAACACGGATACATATGTTACAAAAACATCCTACGAATTTTCTCAATACAGATGCTGCCAAACATCCTATGAATTTTCTTCAAATGTTAAATGCGTCAATGGTCAACTAAAAACCACAACCAAGACGGGGATTGTCAATCCCGATAGATCTATCCATAACACTAGCGTATACTCAGCAGGTAGTTAATGGTTCATGATAAAAGGGGACTTAAATGGCAATACGGTAACTTAGGCAATAATGTAATCAGGAAATTGCATACATTTTTGAAAACACTTGTGTCCAAAGAAATTAAGCATGTAATCTCCCCCGTATTTAATAAAGCAAGTAGTAGAAAAAGGGGCTACGAACTCACCTTGAGTGAATGGTAATCAACAAGTATTCACAATAGAAAAAATGCGTCACGAAGGAATCCGAAGGCAACCTAATCCAATATAGGTCGTATAAGTACTAAACACTTTGATTATTTATAGGTCGTATAGCTCATCATACTATCGTTCGGGCTATCATAATTAAGAGGTCATGTAGTGAACGTATGAGGAGCTAGGACACTTTAAATCGTAAATCCAACAACTCGTCGATACGCCACCCCGAAGAGGCCTCATTATGAAACTCCCTAGTAATATAGTACTTTGATAAACTAATACCACATATAGGTCTATATAGCTCAATCACCATCTAATTGTTTTGGTAAAATTGTGTTTAATAAGTTAAAACGTTTATAATTACTGTTTTAGTAAAACTAGCATAACTTTCGCGTTTTAAGCCCGATTTTAACGTTTCTTATGCCCACGCTTTCGTATTAAGACGAGTTATCATAAATTTACATTTTTGAACTTTTGACCTTCTGGTGAACAGTAACTTTTACTGTTCACACCAGACCCTAATTTATTTTTATCGTTCTCGTTATCGTAAAACCCGTAAACGTCGTATTTTATTCGTTATAGTTCCGTTTTTAGCGATTCTTTCGAGCATGTTCTCGTAATTGAAAGTTTTATTGATTTATGAAGTTTAAAAATATAAAAGTTTCTGTCATGAATAGTAATTTTTATAAAAATAGTTTTATAACACCCGGTATTAACGTAAATCGTATTTTTATCGTATCTTTTTCATTATAAGGCGGTTTTTCAAGTTCTCTACATATTTGGAAACGTCATGAGGTGTACTATCTTTCTAATACATAATATGGCTGTTTCAAAAGTCGACCCAAAACAGTCCCATTGAAATAAATAGGTACACTCGTATAACTTTGTTTTTATAACTTACTTTCTATACTTTTCAACTAAATAATTACCACAATTCCTTTATAACTCATAATATACTTATGTCATATATATTATATATTCCAAGATCACAAGTTCATATGAAAAAGTGTTAAAAATCATAATCACAAGTAAGAATCCCTTTAACATGTTTAAAACCCTAAATGGTGATATTGCTAAATAGAACACATAAACACATAAAATGATAAATGTAAAGACATAAAGGTTTATAAAAGTAACCTCAAAGTGATGTATGATAATGAGAAATACAATCTAAACCCTTGTTTAGATTTTTAAGCCAAGCTTCCTTTTCTTGATAACTACTTGCAAATGGTTAGCCAATGCTTGGAAACATCTTAGAATATCTTAGGAATGATGTATGTAGGTGTGTATAGGTTGTAAAATAATTTGTATGAATTGCTTAAAGGGGTGTATGTTTGCCGTGGCTTATTGAAGGAAAAAGGAGAGAAAGAGATTGATTTTTGATAAGTGTTTATGAGTGTGTATGTTATCACCTTGCATGTAAGCATTATATACACATAAAGGTGGTCATATGTTAGCTATCTTTGACCAAGACTTCAAAGGGGGAGGGAAATTTGGAGTCAAGGGAGCAAGATGAGTAAAAAGGGGGTGATTAATGTTGGTGTCTTTATGTTCCCATATGAAGAGATCATCCCATGATATTAAGGGATGATGTTTACTAGCTCTTCCCTTTTGTTAATATCTATTGTTACTTGTACATTGTTGGTAAAAATGAAAGTAATATGTAATGTGTAGTTATTAATTTATCAAGTGTATGTAACTTATAAAGTCTTTGTTATCTTGCATATATATATGGGATGACATAACATGATAAATATGGGTGAGTTTTATCAAACGTTGAGTGTTGGATGTAAAAATAAGTAATTGTTGAAGCGTAGAAAAGATTTTACGGTTCCGGGAATACCTAAACTTAATTTATCGCGAAACGTATACACTTTACGTATCCGATAAAAATAATAAAACATAATAAGTAAATCATTACTTTCAAAAAAAAAAAGCGATGCGCGTACGGAGAAAAAAATATATAATTAGTGAAATAGATGACGTTCGATAAATACATGAAAATACGGAATCGTATACTATTATCCTCCGGTTAGAAGAGCCTTGTCCCTCAAGGCTCAGTTGCGGGCAGGCACTGAGGAAAGTACCGGGTTCGGAGAAAGTTTCGGATATTTCTCCGAATTGGTTTCACGTCCCAAAGTATACTCAGCTCCTTGACGGAGAGTTCCACGAACTTTTGGACTAATGTGATTCTTCTCCGCTTTAGCTTTTCACAATCCCGCTCTACGATTCAATACGCTCTTCGACAAATCGCAGATTTTTTCTTCAATCTCAATCTCCATCCAAAGGTATTTGAAAGCATATGGCTCAGCTAAAACATTTCTTGAGGTTCGACACATGAAAGTGTAGTGACACAGCTTTGCTCCTGGGGTAACTTCAAGCAGATAAAGACACCGGTCAACATTGCTCCATGATTTCAAATCGGTCCACATATAGTGGTGACTTGCTTTCCTTTCTTACCAAATTCGTACCACTCCTTCCATGGGTGATACCTTAAAGTACACTCGGTATCCAATTGGAATTAAAGAAGGTGTACGCCTCATATCAGCATAGCTTTGAGCTGGAGACTCCTAGAGTTTTCAACCTTTTCCCTAATTTGAACAATCTTTTCTGTAGTTTCCTGCACAATTTTTGGTCCAATAAGCTGACTTTCTCCAACTTCTGTCCATATCACGGGGGATCTACATTTCCGCCCGTACAGAGCCTCGAATGGTGCACACTTAATGCTCGTGTGGTAACTGTTATTATAAGAAAACTCAATCAATGGAAGATGAGTATCCCAACTGCCACCAAAATCCATAACACCAGCTCAGAAGAATATCTTCCAGTGTTTGAATATAAGCTCACTCTGACCGCTCGGTCTGAGGGTGGTAAGCATAACTCATGTTAGTCTGTAACACCCATAATGATTCCTGAAAAACTTGCCATAAGTGTGACGTGCTGAATCAAACATACTCGGTCTTGATATGATTTGATACGGACAATCCATGTTCTCGATACAAATCTCATTGGTATAAATCTTTGCTAATTTCTACGTCTTGTTAGGTCTTCCAACGAATAGGTTAAAAAGTGAGCCGACTGGTCAATCTATCCACAAAGACCCAAATCGTATCATGCCCACTGCTACTTTTTAGGGCACTTTGTGACAAGTCCATTGTCATTTTTTCCATTTCACTCTAGGAATTTATGTGTTGCTGAGAAGAAATCTGAGGGTTTCTGTGTCGGTTTTATCTTAGAAACACCGCGTAAGACATCTGCTAAACGTACTCAGCAATGTCTCCTCTTCATACTGGCCACCAATACTAGTCTCTCAGATCATAGTACATCTTATCTGCACCCGGTTGTACTTGGGAATATCTAGAAGTATGAGTTCATCATGATCAAATCCTTACACACCAACTGATGGAATCCAGATACGATCAAAGAAGTAAATTTCACCATCATCTCGTTGCTCAAAGTGTCTTTCTAATCCCCTTAGCCATTCAGTTGGGGCTTTGAGATCCTTGGAAGCTTCGCTCTGTGCTTCTAAAATCTTAGTCATAAGTCTAGAATGAATAGTAATACTCATAGCACGTACTCGTCTTGGCTTGAGTCTTTTCTTTCCTGCTCATGCATCCGCCACCACGTTCGCCTTGGCCCGAGTGTGTAATTGTTATCACCTCGTAGTCACTGAGTAGCTCGATCCACTCCACTTTGGCGCATATTTAAATCTTTCTGGTCAAATATGTACTGGAGACTCTTGTGGTCTGGTAGATAACACTTTTTTGTCCTAAGAGAATTGTAATCATATATGATTAATGTCAAAGAAAAATATTATCATTTGCATAAACCTTTTCTAATCAAATGATTTAAGTTAACACATGATTAATTATAAAGCTAGAATTATTTAAATCTGTAAGACAAATAAGATTAAACCATAAGAGGAAACCAATCTTTATCCAAATCTAGATGATCTGTCCTTATTGGTGATAAGAAATATTTTAGTCTTTTGAAGAATCTAATAAACAAGTTTTATTAAGTACAAAACAATATTTTGTATAGATTTGAGGTTAATCACAAAATGACAAAGGTTGTCCCAGCTCCCCCCACGGATCCACCAAATACACGAGACAGATCCAGCTAATGGTGGATCCATGGGTCGCATCATACAGCTAGTTGGGACGAAGCATTTGAATTTCAAAGTGTTGCCTATAAATAGCAACCTTAAGTCTTCATTTGAAGACAACTCTTGACAAATATTTTTACACATATCTTTTATCTTTTTCATATTCTTTGATCACGATTGTTAATAGTTTAGTTGTGTCATCATAATTGTGATAATCATTCATCTTGTATATCTTGTATTGTATGTTGTGGATATCATATGTGTATGATAGGTTAGTATTTAGGCCATAAAATACATAGTGTGTTAGATTGGTTCTATCTTGAAGTAGAAACCTCTAGGTATTTAGGTTCCTGTAACCGAAGTAAGCGACGTGTATGGTTTTTCCACCTATAAGGGGCTTGTTGACAAGTGTAGATAAATCTCAAGTTCCGGTACTTGGGGAGTGGAGTGGGCGGAGAGAAGATAGCCTTCGTAGCCCAAACCACTATAAATCATTGTTTTATCGATTTGATCTTTCTTATCTTTACTTGTTTAATACTTCGTAGATTACTTATTTACTTATTGCATCGCTATCATATACACTTGTGTATATCTCTTGAGTTTACATAAGTTGACAATCTAAGTTTTATTTTAAAATGGTAAAAACTATCCAACCCCCCTTCTAGTTTCCACAATGTTGACTACTATACCCGAATGGACCTTGACTTTGCAGCAGACGAGAACCTTAGGGAATTAAGTGTTGTGAGAGCATTGGGAAGCCATAGAAAATTTCGCAATCAAGGCCAACAAAAGAATGGGACAACCCACCAAACCATTATTTCTGAAACAAGAAAGTTGCAAATTTTGAAGGCTCAAGCAAAAAGATTGTTTGGAAATAAGAATATTTAGGTTGAGATGCATTGAGGTATAGCATGGGATAAGGTGGAAAATCCAAACCCACAAAGTACCCCACATGTCCTCCCATCATTTGAGGAATACACACCGCCCGTAACTTACCCAAAAGAATTAGAAGAGACTTTAGGAACCCCGGTAGAAGTAGAACCTTTGGACGAAACACAACTAGAGGATTTAGGCTTGAATACTTGTAATCATGACCTTCCTCTTAGTAGGAAAGTTCCTAATCTTGATGAACCAAAGCCTCAACCACAACCCTTTTCTAGTTTCCCATCCTTAGAAGTAGATCTAGGAGAAGAAAAAGACCCCGAACTACCCATCAAACCACCTAGTCCGGATAGTTTTAGGTTGAAAGAAGTAGACCATTTGACCATTCATACACCGCCTTCACCTCATGTGGCATCTTCTCACCCTAAGGATATGTATTGCTATTATCGCCCATGCATCGATGATCCTAAGAAACATTATGGATTTAAACCAGGTTTATTAGAACAAGGTGGATCCCTAGGTGTTGAATTTTACGAATATGGAAGATGATTAGAAAAAGTGTAGGAATTAAAATCTAAGGAAGTTTCTTTTCTAGGAAGAGGACTTAATTTACCCGTTAGGCCAAAAGAAATAGAGAAGGTTAGGATTAAAGAAACACACCATTTGGAGCATATAATTCAACAACCAATTTTTCAGCATGTGACCCCTTCTCACAACAATGGTGTGCACCGTTACCATCACCCGCACTTGAACTCAAGTGTAGGGGAACCCTCCTCTTTATTCGTTAAATAATGGTAGAGTCAGGCTCGTGACTCGAACAAAAACAAGCGCTTGTTGGGAGGCAACCCAACTATTTTAAATTAATGCGTATTAGGAGTGTCTTGTGTTTTAATTCTTCTCATTTATTCTTTTATGTTTGAATTCATTATTTGTTGTAATCATGCTTTGCTTTGTTTTTAACTTTGTCTTAATTTTAATCAAAGGTATTTTGCATTAAATAAGTGTAGGGGAAATATCCGGTTTTTAACCAATTCAAACATATTAAATAAATTGTTTAGAATAATTTGCGTCAGTTTCGAGTCATATGATTGTATTGACTAATATCAGGTTTCATGCAGTAATTCATACATGGAATGACTTATATAATCGTATGCAGGAAGTTTTTCAAAGAAAACAAAAAGAAATTTTTCTTAGAGGCTGGAGACGACGTCAGGATTTATCCTGGCGGCGTTGTGAGCCCAGCTACAGGAAAATTAGAAAATTTTCAAGTATTTTTGAAAAATAATTTGCACAACATTTAAAATTTGTAATCTTTTTTATAAACCTGCAGAAACCTATAATTATATAATTACTCTCATCATATCTTTACTGCTTTCATAGATTCAACCCCTAAACTCTCATTGTATTTATATCTATCCCGCCGATTTTATGCTTGGTGTAGTTGTCTTTGTCTTTGATTACAGGTTATATTTACTGGAAGAGCGTGAAGTTCTAGGAAGTTTCATTTGATGATTCTTGGGAGGACGATTTATACAAGTGTTTATAGCATGTTTCTTCTCAGTTTTTAAGCAAACCAGGGGTGTGCTAGTTTTTCTTTTTTACATGTTTTCTATTCCCTTTATTAGTTTTTTTTACGGTGTTATCTTCTAAAAACATTGGGGACAATGTTCAACTTAAATGTAGGGGCGAAATAAGCCTTAGAAACTATTCATTCAATTGCCATTTGCTATGTCCTTAAAATGATGGGTAATATATCGAAACATAGCGTAGAAGGTAATTTTGATCTAAATTAAAATATTTTATAACACACACCAACGAAAACCGAGTATTAATAGTGTCTCATGGATAGGAATTTATATGACTGGCATAAAAACCCTCAGAATTCCACCCAAAAAATGTGAGGTTCGCCTTAGATAATAGGAATCGGGTATCCAGTTAAAATACCAGATAATTTATACCTTTCGTTTTCTTCAAGATTAAGGTTTGAATGCACTCCATATGATGTCTTATTCCTGTGTTTCGGATGTGTAGTATGGTCTTTGTTCGCCTTTTCTGGAGCATTGGTATCGGTATTAATTATATGAGACGTACCGAGTATATATAATTCTAGACTTGTTTTTGGTGATACATCTGAGACTCCGTATCAGTACAGTATAGGATTTGCTAGAAAAGAGGCACTAGGATTAACCTATGTTTTAAACCTGTAATTGTTATTATGGTCACATCGACTATATAACTATCCCACACCCTTGTCATGCACTCATTTTTAGTGCAGGACACCCCTAGTACAACCCTCCGAGCCTATCCTTTTCAAGGTTCTCGTAATTTTCTGGTTAAGCCGAACTATTAATGAAGAGCATTGTCACCCTCGAACCAATTGTTACAGCCAAATCGCCTTAGCCTACCTTGTATGTACTCGCTTTTAGTACATTATTGTTTTAATCCAAGTTAATTATCGAGTACACGGTTGCTAAGTCCGTATCCTTGTAAATATTGTTTTAGGACGATTGGGATTCTTAGTAGTATTTATTTCGCGGAAGAATGGGGAAGAAAAGTTAAGTCAATACCCCCATATGTTTGTCAAATGATCTTCATGTTATGTTAATCCGCCTCAATTCGGGTCATTATTTAAATTGTAATTATCGAGTATGTAAAATTTTAAGTGTAAGGGTGTATCTATAAACCCCCATGATGTATTATATGTTTAAGCAATGGCAGAGCAAAAGTGTAGAAAAAAATATATGAAAAAGAAAGAAAAAAATTCAAAAAAAATATATATGTAAAAAGTGAAAAAAAAATGCACGGCTGCTATTTACTTATGGTTTATGTCATATAGAGTCAAGAAAAGAAAAATAAAGAGATTGATGTAGAGTTTTCTAAAGTTTTCCCCCCCCCCCCACTCCCCACCATCCTTTTATATCTTGTCCGTTGTATTGGTTTGCAAACCCAACATAGTGTATTTCGTATAATAATTAGCTAACCCTTCCACTCCAAATTCACCTAAAAGTCACTCCCTAAATGTATCCCATCCATTTCCGTTTCCATTAATGTTATCTTACACCTACACCTCACAACCCTTTAAAACACCTCTTTGATAGTAATGATTAATATTTGCGCCCAGCGGTGGAGGTTTGATCCTTTACCAAGCCTATGGTAATTTATATGCTATGACAGGTAATGAGTGTTAATTTTTCGTTTCCCCATAGTTGTTATAATTTATTATACACCCGAGAGAAAGAGAGAATCCCAAACACTTATGTGAGGTGCTAGTATATACTTTCCGTGGGCTACGAACTCACCTCAAAAGTGAATAAATAACGTAAGTCGACGAGTGGAAATGTCACGTGAAGGTCCGAATGCAACCTAAATAATTATAGGCCGAATGAGTGTAATGTATTCATTCTAAATACTACATCACAAGTTATAGCGTTACATCACCACCTAGAACTTTTTTGTTTAATTTAAAAAGAATGGAACAATATGCCCAGATTAATGTGCTTAATCGTTTGTTTTTAGGTTTTTAGCACTTGGATGACATTTGGAGGAAATACACATGACTTGGGCTCATTTGGAGAAGAAACGGACAAGATTACGGACCTACACCAAGTATCTTGAAGAAAATCCAAACATTGGCTGGAGACGACGTCGCAATTCCTTGCGACAGTGACAAAAGATTCAAGGCGACGGCGTTAGGATTCTTATGACGGCGTCTCAACTTGTACGCATGAAGAAACCCTAGAAATCATTGATGGCACGACGGCGTCTGGACCTTTGTGACACCGTCGCGCTTGATTTTCTATATATACAAACTCGTTTTTAGGGTTTTAAGTATGTAACTTTTCATAACTTTTGGGAGACGAACCCTAGTGCTTGTAGCAACTTTAAAGGTCGTTCTTAGGGCCTCAAAACCCTATTGTAACTACCTTTGATCTATGTTTTAATCAAGTAAGAGTGTTCATCATTAATCATTCAATATGTCTATGTGTTGCATGATTGATCTATGTTCTTGCTTTCTTTATAACATGCTAGGCTAAACCTTCTTTTGTATTTACTTATGATTGCATGAAACTTAGATTGTAGATCCTTTTGATGTTGCTTCTTGTGATGGATGTGCACGTTAGGCTTTAGAAAACCATCTTTTGTCTATATCGTTGTTGATATGTCTAGAGAAACGCGAGTGTGTAGAAAGGATACCAGTGGTACAGTCTTCATACTACCTTACCCTGATTCTGCTTGATCCCTCTTAGGATACTTCACATGCATTTAATATGTTCATAGGGGCTTTGTAATAGTCTTCATACTACCTTACTTGTACGTTGCTGTAAGAGCGTATTCTAACAATTGACCAACAAGCCACAAACATCAAAAGCAATCTCAAATCCATATTCTAACAATTGACCAACAAAATCTCATAAACCTGAAACCAAACCAATCCTATATAATGAAGGGTTTGTTTGTTATGGAGGTTTAACTTTTGGGGTTTGGTCTTAAAGTAAAGAATGCATGTTTGGTACAAAGCTAATCTTATAAACCGGGAGTTAGGCCAAGATATCTAGGATTTCACAAATCCTCATTAAATAG
Organism: Tanacetum coccineum; assembly: GCA_026074375.1. NCBI lineage: Eukaryota > Viridiplantae > Streptophyta > Magnoliopsida > Asterales > Asteraceae > Tanacetum > Tanacetum coccineum. The sequence goes on along the minus strand of BQNB010012190.1, from coordinate 12,142 downwards.
CCAAGATTTGCATGACCTTTTAAAAATGGTGGGCCCTTCATATTATCAATCACTTATTAGTTTTTCTCTAATTCATTTATTGTATTAAAATTTAAATTTATATCTTATACGAGGCGTTACCACCCGTGCGTTGCACAGGGTTTGGTTTTAGGAAAAAATTTGATTGGGATTTATGTGAAGCATTCTATAAATTCATACTTGGGCACTTTTTGCAAGATCTAAGACAGTTTCGAAACAACCAACAATTCAAAACCACAAATGCAATTTTTTATAATTTTCAAGAACGCAAAAGCCAAAAGCCAGCAACATACATATTAATTACACTATTTTACCATAATTTAAGAACAACAAACATCATAAAAATAGCGTTTAACAATAGTAAGCATACAACATCTAACAACAACCAATGACAGCCATAAACAGCATCCGAACAACACCTTTCAGTAACTTTTTTCACAAAAACAGCATCCAAAAAGCACCTTTCAGCACCTTTCGCTAACTTTCTGCACAAAAACCGCACCTTTTAGCAACTTTCTGCAGCACCTTTCACTAAATTTCTGCACAAAAACAGCAGCCAAACAGCACCTTTCAGCAACTTTATGCACCAAAACATCATCATTCAGCATAAAATCAACATCCAAATAGCCCCTTTTAGCAACTTTCAGCACTAAAACAACTTCAAAATAGCTAAAAAAAACTACACAATTTAGAACCTCTAATAGAAAGTGAGGTAATTAGTCAATCGTAATAATGGCTGTGTAATAATCCTGATTTTTTAATCATATAATTCACAAATTACTCATTACAAAAAATGGACAAAACGTGTTTGGGTCGAATGAATTGGACCTGCTTTAACCCATACTAAACTGACCCATTTTAAGTCAAATTTGTTTTGACCTATTACCAGTCTTCCTACTCTACCTTACAGAACCAAGATAGCTTTTTTTGCTACTGGATAATAATCTTACAGAAAACTAACCCTGATGTGTGCCACCTTGACTTACATACGAAAATTTAGCACGCATAATATGTACATTTCTAAAAGGATATAAAAACCAAGGCAAGTCAAGGAAGTCCACATATTGTATACAAAAGTCCAAAAAACTACAAATTAAGTATGGAACATCATGCTATCACTTTCAAAACACATATCCAAACACCCTCTACTACAATCTTGCTGCATTTGCATATAGATAGTGAGGGTCAAAAATCAGATAACACGTAGCGGTAAAAGAACTATCATATGTACTATGCTCGTTAATGAAATTGTATTGTGTATTTCAACTTCTATACTTTGATAAAAACACGCCTAGCAAAAATTCAGCACGGATAATAAAAGATGTTCTGAAAACCGAAAGTTACCTGTTTCTTCTCGAATTCACGTTGCCATCACCTAGCAGCCCAAAATTCTTGGCTCGTCTCACTATAACAATGACCTACTTGATTTACGAATAACTTCTGCTTGCTTGCATACATATGATTGAGTTCACAAATACTTTAGAATGCAGGCAGCAAGTTCACAAACACTTAGTTAAACTGGTGGAACTTTGAACATTTTTAAAAGGCATGGACATTGATAATTTGTTTTAGAGAATGGTAAATATAGTCTGGAAACAAAATACAAACCTTTCATTAAAGTTTTTGCTAATTGCTATTTTTTCAATAACTTTAGTTTGGTTTTCCTAATACTATTATTGTGTTTGGATTAGCTTATTTGAAGAGGCTTATGGGCTTATTGTGTTTTCAAAACACTCGATCTTAAAAAAGTGTTTGGATATTACCATGCACCTTAAGCTTATTACTTAGTAGCTTATTTTAGCTAAAATTAGCCCAAATTCATAAGCCTTATAATCTTGGCTTTTCTAGCTTATTTGTATATTTTACAATTTTACCCTGATATTCTCTTTTGCTATAACTTTTGTTTGTTAACATTTTACCAGTTTTGTATTTTGAAACTATAAAAGCTAATCCAAACACTATTTCAAGAGGTGTGTTTTGATAATACAAAAGCTCATAAGCTCTTTTTTCAAGAAAAGCCTAAGCTCTTAAATAAGCCAATTCAAACATAGGAGTAGTACACTTCATGATGACATAGCTAGCAATTAGACTATTAGACGCTGACATATAGAAATGAACAGCATGTATATATACCGAATAAGTTACACCAATAAAGTGTTTGATGGCCTGGCAAGTAGCCTTGCTGACCAATGCAAAAGAAGAATAGCCCTCATCATCCTTGATAATTTTGCCAAATTTCTCATCTATAATCCATTGTTGTTTCAAAGTCAAGCGAAAAAAGACATATTTGGCGTGAAAAACTCAAGGAACATAAATATAGTTTTCTGAAATGATAACAAAATATTAAAAGTCACCTGAAGAGGATCAAAAAGGTTGGAAGGGGCTCAAATGATTGTGGATGAGTAGCGCGTGAATCAGACAACATCTTTACAAATTACGGCAATCCATCTTTCTTGGTTATACAATTAACATAACCAATAGCGACAATGGTTTGCATCTTTTACAGAATTAGCAAATCCAAATACTATTTTAAAAAGAAGTTAATTTTAATAACTTTAATAACTTACTTTTAAGCCGAAACAAGAACAACAATCCAATCCCAAACACATCCTAAATAACAAAACATCAAATATGGATTCAAGACCACGAATATCAATGTAATTCTAGCATTAACTTTTGCTCAACCAACTAAATGTTTCACTTTTCACACAAAAGTGTCGCAAAGAAAAACGATAAATTTTTGGTGGTGCTAATGAATTCATCCATTCATAAAGCAAAATGTTATAGGTGACACTGAATTCATCTCATTTGTGCTTGGATTTAACTTATTTATATCGTGTATCATCAAATAAATAATCAAGCACATATATGAAAACAAAGTTCTTATACGATGTAATGGCTCACCTAACCAATCAAAAGCGATAGTGTGATAATCCATTGATAGCAGAGGCACCACCTTGCGGTAGGAATAATCCTAAGATACACCAAATAGAATATAATCATCTATGTAAAATCAGACAAAAAGCACAAAATATAGTTTATAAACCACAATCCATAAATTTGTAAACATAAAAAACACCTACTTGCAATACCAAATTCAAAATTCAGTAGCAACACAGATGTGGCCATTCCGGTGACAATGCAGATGCGATCCAAAAAATTAAACTTTTTAAAAAATAACACTTTCACAACATCCAAATAAAAACCGATAACTAAAACACAACAAAGATCAAGAGTTTGACTAACCTGATGAACATGGGATTAGTAGCAGCAACAATGCTTGCATAACCGGCCCTGCCAAAATAAATTCAAAAAACCCTAAATCACATTCACAACAACTGATTTTGTGTATGTGTGTTTTCTTTTTCTATGAGAGGGATAAAGATGAGCTATAATGAATCATCTGGGTTCTTAGCATACTTTGGTATTCCCATGAATTGAGTAATTATTAAGAGCTTTTCATCTTCCATATAAATCATATTCGATTGATCAAACCTGCATGTTTAGTATAGAAAGCTTTTAAAGCCTGCATATTAAATTGATTTCAAAGCTTGGGTTACAACACTAAAGTATCGAATGGCCATTAATTGGCATGGATTTGTACAATTCTTGAAGCTTGCCTTACAAATCTTGAAGCCGCCACAATAAATATGTGTATCCAATCTTTATATATATAAAATAATTTTAATATTTCATATTTTTTCTATCTTACATTAAATCTAAATCTAAATCCTAACCTAAATTTCAATCCAAATCCTAATACTAAACCTATGTATAAACCAAACGGGCCCTAAACATCCAAACTCAAAATCTCAAAACTGAAAACCTAAACATCATAACTCAACAATCCAAGCTAAACCTAGTTCATATACTAAGTTCATATCATATATTCTCAAAACACCAAGGGTATGTTTTGTTAGAGGTAATTGCTCAGGGTAAAGATAATCAATGCCTAACTACGTACCAATAATGGCTACCGGATATCACTTGGAATCGTGTAATCACTTTCCAAAGTAAACTATTCGACCCTAATGCATGGGTATCACGAATATCTACTTGGGATAAGACCAAATGTGTGTTCTTGTTTGAGGCAACAATCAAGAACCCTTGCGCATACAAGTGTTTATGTTTATGCATATGTTTCACGCAGTTGAAATTCTATATTTTCTCTTATCACACAATCAGTATGTGACCTTTTATTTATAGGAGAGTACTCAAGTCATTGGTCAAGGAATTATGAGAGATTATAGGAGATATAATCTATTTCCATAATTAGCCTCCTTAATTTCAGGAATTAGTGGTTACATGACCAATTAAACGTGGTCATTAATGTGATTGTAGCTTACCATAAAAAATGGTCAAAGCAGTTACAAGTCATTGAATTCCTACCAGCGTGTTTATTCATTTAGTGTCCCGAACGATCAGCTAGCCCGCTGAGGAGCATACCCGCAGAGCCCGCTGATGAGTCAACCCGCTGAAGATATTTCCTCAGATGGATTACTCTTAGATTGTATCCTTCAGCTTACTCCTCTAGGAGTACCCAGTTGAAGCCATCAGATGCTATCCTTTAGCTTACTCATCTGGGAGTACCCAGCTGAAGCCATTAGACTGATGAACCTCATTAGTGACCTCTGAGGTTAATTAGAGACATGAATTCACTTAACTACTATCAGAGCTAGGGTGTTCAGGGACTTCTAGGTGTACACTCCGTACCTCCATCCCCAGATACCAGTATGAACAGATCCCTACAATTGAACTAAATTTCCAACAATCCTTCCCAATTTAGTACAATTCCTTAGCATGAAAATAACACATAAAACAAACAAGTGTATAAATGAAAATGACTTGAGGATTGAATTTCCATCTTAGTAAATACATGTTCAAATATTAAAGAATCAGGGTGTTCTAAGAATTGAACCCTTCAACCCATTTGAATACCTAAAGGTAAAAACACACAAGTTTTCAAACACTTAAACGCTCCTAACACTATTACATAGCCATGTGTCCATATTCAATTCATAAATGTTATAAGACCCAAAGTCTATGATCCCTGAGGCGGCAAAACCCCAACATTTACATAGGTAGTTCCTCTTTATTCATGCTCCTGCTAAGCACTTTTTCAAAGAAAATTAACCATTATGAAGTTTACAGCTTCATCCTCCTTTTAGCAGGTTCCAAGCACATCCTTGGGATGATTTGAAAAACATGTGCTTCAGTCCTCTAAATGTTCAGCTTTCTACATTGAACTCAGTTGCCAAGTTTCCTCAGCAGGGAGTTGGGTTTCCTATCATCCAACGACTTAGTTAGACTTTAATCCCATCCCTTCAGCAGACTTTATAACCAAGTCTCTAGCCAGACCCTTCGTCAAGTAACCAGCTAGGTTTTGTTCAGCTTTCCACATTGAGACCTCACAAACTCTATGGATACCACCCCATTCGTAATTAGCTCACGAATCATGATATGCCTGACACCTAGGTGTCTGGACTTCCCATTGTACATCTGGCTATAGGACTTTGCCAATGTAGCGGCACTATCACAACGAATAGATATAGGTGTCATAGGTTTGACCTACAGTGGAATCACAAGAAGCAAGTTTTTCAACCATTCAGCTTCCTTACCAGCTGCAAGAGCTACAAATTTAGACTCTATTGTAGAACCAGTGATACCAGTTTGCTTCTTAGAAGCCCAAGAAATTGTACCACCACCAAGCAGGAATACCCAGCCACTTGTAGATGAATTGTCTTCAGTGTTGCTAATCCAGCTTGCATCAGTGTAACCTTCCAACACTAAAGGATAACCAGTATACAACAATCTATAGTCCATAGTTTTCTTCAAGAACTTTAGTACCCTCTGAATTGCTTGCCAGTGCTGAGTACCAGGATTACTAGTATACCTGCTCAGTTTACCCACAACAAAAGCAATATCAGGTCTGGTATAAGTTATGGCATACATTAAGCAGCTAATCACTCTGGAATACTCAAGTTGAGATACAGCTAGACCTTTATTGGGCATCAGCTTCTCACAAGTATCCAGAGGTGTACTAACTGGAGTGCAATTAAAGTAATTGAATTTCTTCAGTACCTTATCAATATAATGAGATTGAGAAATTGCTATACCATTACTTTCATGTTTAATCCTTATACCCAGGATAACATCTGCCTCCCCTATGTCCTTCATAGAGAATCTTGATGACAAAAATTATTTAGTCAGATCCACCTGATCTTGGTTAGTGCTAAAGATTAGCATGTCATCAACATATAGACAAATGATAAATCCTTTACCAGATTCATCAAATTTGCTATATACATATTTGTCAGCTTGGTTAAGTAAATAACCATTAGACAAAACCACTTCATCAAATTTTTGATGCCATTGCTTAGGTACCTATTTCAGCCCATATAGAGACTTAATCAGTTTACACACCTTGTTTTCATTGTCAGGCATGATGAAGCCCTGAGGTTGGTTCATATAGACCTCCTCACCTATGTCACCATTCAAGAAAGTTGTCTTCACATCCATCTAATGAATAATCAGACTGTGAATTGATGCTAGAGCAATCAGCAGTCTTATGGTACTTATACGTGCCACTAGGGCATATGTATCAAAGTAGTCTATCTCTGACTTTTGTTTAAAGCCTTGAATGACCAGTCTTGCCTTGAACTTTTCAACAGTTCTATCTACCTTTAGCTTTCTTTTGAAGATCCATTGCAACCCAGATGTCTGCAACCTGGAGTTAGATCAGTCAACACCCTAGTGTTATTGCCCATGATGGAATCCATCTCATCATTAATTGCTTCTTTCCAGAAAGCAACATCCTGGGACTTTATTGCTTCATCAAATGTTTTGGGATCATCCTCAATATTAAAGCAATAGGAGTGTTGGTCAGAGACCTCATCCCTTGTATCTTCAATTAAGTATAATTGAAATTCAGGCCTAAAATCCTTTGGAGTCCTATGCCTTTTGCTTTTTCTAAGCTCAGGCTTAGGTTGCTGAACAACCTCCTCAGTGACCTTCTCAGGGACCACTGGATAACCAGAGTCTTCAGTTCCTTTTACTAAGGACCTCTCACTTGGTCTAGGGACTAATGAAAACCTATGCTCATTAAAGATAGCATCCCTTGATTCAATGATTGAGTTAATAGAAACTGAATCATTAGGTTCAATAACATAGACACTAAAAGCTTTGGAATGCTCAGCATATCCAACAAAGATGCATTCAATGCCTCTTTTACCCAAAGTTTTTAGCTTTGGATCAGGGAGTCTTACAACTGCCCTACAACCCCAAACTCTGAGATAATTCAGGTTTGGTTTCTTTTTAGTCTAGAGTTCATAAAGGGTAATCTTGTTCCTTTTATTGGAAACCCTATTTAATAAATAGCAAGATGTCAACATAGCTTCACCCCAGAACCCTTGACTCAGCCCTGAATAGGACGACATGGAATTAACCATTTCTTTTAGTACCCTGTTTTTCATTTCAGATATACCATTTTGTTGTGGAGTATAGGGGTAGTAGTTTCATGGATGATACCAACGAACTGAAAATACAAAGTATCCATGTACTCACATCCCCTATCAGTCCTAAATCTTTTCAGTGTCCATGTCAAAAGCGGGGATTAACCCATCCTTAGACATATCTTGCATCCTCTTAAAGTGGACATGGCCCAGTCTAGCATGCCATAGGATTGAATCATTGAGCTTAGAGGTTGACATGAAGGCTAAACCAATATTATCAGAGACAATATTAAGCCTAAACATATGATTACTCAGATAACCAAAACCAATAAACACACTATGTTTGGATAAAACAAATTTATTTGATTCAATCACTTGCTTGTAACCACAATTGTTCAAAACACTACTAGAAACTAAATTCTTCCTTATATTAGGAACATGCAAAATATTCAACAAAGAAACAACTTTTCCAAAACTAAACTTAAGGTCTACACAACCATGTCCATGTACAAGGGTTGTTGACTCATTTCCTATGTGAAGAATAGATCCATCATTCAGTAACTCATAGGTCTTGAACCAACATCTATCTTTACATACATGTACAGTAGCTCCAAAGTTAACCCACTATGCAACATCATCATCCTGCACAAAGAAGACCTCAGATACATAGGTAACATAATAAATCTGATAGGATTTATTAAACATGCTCTGACCTTTCATAGAGTTGGAAGAACCATCCTCTGATCCCTTTGTGCCTGATCCATTGGCTCTGTTGCCAACATTACCATCTTTGCAATCCTTTTTCAAGTGTCTAGGTTTCCCACACTTCCAACAAGTAACTTTAGGTTTCTTGTTAGGATTAGCTCTGGTATCATGTTGCTTACGTTTACCCTTGTTGTCATTGTACCTGGAGGAGTTGTTATGCTCCACCATATTAACAACTGAAGGACCAGCAACATTGTTTCCCTTTGGCTTATCATTACCCTGAGCTGTGAGGGACTCCTCAATACGCAGATGACTGCCCAACTCAACTAGAGTCAATTCCTCCTTCAAGTGTTTCAAGGTGTGCTTGAAATCTTTCCATAAAGGGGGAAGTTTATCAATGATACATGAAACTTGAATAGATTCATCCATGTTCATCTTATGTTGTGTAAACCTTCCAAGTATACCAAGAAGTTCATTTTATTGTTCCAAGACAGGTCTTGAATCAGTCATTTTGTAATTGGTGAAATTACTAACAAGGAACTTCTTACTTGAGGCATCCTCAGCCATATATTTGGCCTCCAAGGTGTCCCGTAGTTCTTTGGAATTCTCAATGTTATGGTATATATCAAACAAGGAATCAAACATACCATTGAGGATTAAACCTCTGCAGACATAATCGTCATTGTCCCATTTGGCCCTCCTCCTGACTTGTTCCACAGTTGGATCATCACCACCATCCTCTGGCATCGGAGTAGTCAGCACATACACCACACTCATGCTGGAAAGCAAGAAGTGCATCTTCTTTTGCCATCTTCTGAAATCTACCCCTTCAAACTTTTCTAGTTTGGCAAAGTTTGAAGCCATGTGTTTCATTGCAGCAGCCATTGATTATCACAAATAGTTTACTTTAATTGTTGGAGGTAATTGCCCAAAACAGGGTAAAGATAATCAATGCCTAAGGCTGGATGGTATGGTGGTGAGAAACCCACCTGACACATCAGTGCCACATCAGCTTTCTCTCTCCAAATAAAACTCACCTTACAACTCACCTTTTAACCGTACTATGAACTCACCTTACAACTAAAACTCACCTTACTCACATTTTTTTATTTAAATACTTTTATTCATAAACTAAAAAAATAAATATTAACGTAAACGTAAACATACAAAATTTAAAAAACCTTAACTAAATTAAAAACTTTTATTCATAAATTAAAAACATTACATAGACTTCGAATATTAAAAAGAAATTACCAATAAAGCTTATACTATGTATTACGAGACAAGTGTTCGATCAAATCGTGTCAAAGGTTTTGATGTGCTTGTGATGATCTGATCCAACTCATAACAGCTTGCACTTATTCCTCGTTTCGAAACGGGTCGTTCGGTTGATGTGCTTCCTCCAGGAACCATTTGGAAGATATCACATATTTTTTGTATTTTCGAATCATATTATGTAATATGATGCATGTGTACATCATATTAATAATCCTTTATTTTTTCAGCGCTCGTGTAGGATTGGCTAGTATTGCCCATTTCTTTTTTAGAATACCAAACGCTCGTTCGACATCTTTCCTTGCTGATTCCTGCTTTTGCTTATACAAAATTCGCTTGTGGTCATCATCTGCTCGTTTTGAATCATCTTAACGAGTGGCGCCAATTCCGGGTATATCCCGTCAACAAGATAGTATCCACTTCAGTAAGTTACGCCGTTAGCCACACAAGGAATCTCTGGTGCTCGTCTGGTTTTGAGATCATTAAAAAAAGGTGATTGATATAAAACGTTGATGTCGTTGTTCGACCCAACAACACCAAAGAAAGCATGCCATATCCATAAGTCTTGCAACGCAACAACTTTAAGAAAAACGAACGGATTTGGTCCATGATCACGTCTAACGTATTGCACTTTAAATGCGTATGGACAACCAAACCACTCCTAATCTGTACAATCAAGGATTCCTAACATCCCCGAAAACCCGTGCTTTTCTTCATGAGGCAGATAGAGTTTTTTGACATCAGTCACCATGGGTTTCCTCAAAAAACTCAGGCTCATAAATTTGCATAACAGCTTGACAAAAATGATCAAGAGCCGTGCGTGAAGTTCTCTCGCTAATATGCATATATTCATCTAGAAACTCAGCATGAACGCCATATGCCAATTGATGAATTGAAGATGTGCACTTTAGCAACCCGAAAATGCCTTCTTTTCCGATACAATCAATATTATTATGAAAGAATGGATCGTGATCAATTACAGCAGTAACTATCTCGGTGAAAAGAGGGTGAGCCATTCGGAACGTCTTCCGAAATTTTACTTCATCGTACATCGGTTCCTCGCTAAAAAGGCGGCGACTAAACTCTCATGAGCACCAGAATGATCTTGAGTTATGCTGTTTCTTGTCAGTCGATTTGCTCGTCTTCTACACTTAATAAATGCAATCGCTAGTTTAATAAAACTCTTCTTACGGCTAGTAACTTCTTCTTCTCCTTATTTGAAATCTATGCCCATAAACGTATATGAATTCATTTTGTGTAAATAAGGAATGTGAGAAGTGTATATAAAATGAGAGAGTTGTGTATAAAAATGGGTGAATTAGTAGGTATTTATAGGTAAAAAGTGGGGTTTTTAAAAAAAGTTTTTTTAATATAAAACGGTAACTAGATAATGGGGGGGCCCATAAATTGAAAACTCACATATGTGAGTTTCTCACCACAAGCCCGAAAAAACTAGCCAAAACTCACCATGGTATTGGGTGTTTGATCGGTGACTTTTGGGGGTGGAAAGGCACTCGCGCGTGACTTTGATAAGTCACCTAGGTGAGTTTTGCCAAACCCACCACCATACCGTCTAGCGTAACTACGTACCAATAATGGCCATCGGATATCACTTGGAATTGTGTAATCACTTTACAAAGTAAACTATTCGACACTAATGCCTGGGTATCACGAATATCTACTTGGGATAAGACCAAATGTGTGTTCTTGTTTGAGGCAACAATCAATAACCCTTGCGCATCCATGTGTTTATGTTTATGCATATGTTTCACGTAGTTGAAATTCTATATTTTCTCTTATCACACAATTAGTATGTGACCTCCTATTTATATGAGAGTACTCAAGTCTTTAGTCAAGGAATTATGAGATATTATATAACACCTCGTGTTTTAGGTCATTGTATGACATTATTTAATCCACTAATTATTTTTAGGGTTTTACGCGTTTGCTTTTAAATCATAATCGTTAAGCTAAATCGCGTAAACAGAAAATGATCATACAATGTAAACGGGCATTAAACAATTAAATGTTTACATCAAGCAAGTGTTATATGAGTATTATGAGGATAATTAATAACTTTGTTCATCTTATTTTTATTAACTACGTAAAATGCTTATGTTTCGCAATAAAACGCGTTTCGGCATTCCCGGAAGCACCAAAACCTAACTACGCTTAAACGAATACCCACGATTACACCCAATATCCAAAATAATAAAAATAACATCACATATAAGTATATATGCCGAATTTTTGAGGATAGGACCAAGAATTATCACTTGTCCATAATATCTAGATATTTAAGAAATATCTAGGAAACAAACTCTTACACCATGAACAACTTGACTTCTTAACGTTGTACAAGGGTTAGAAAGTAACCATGGTTAGGTTAATAAGATATTTTTCCTTCCTATATATAGCATGCATGCATAAGTGAAGTTTCTTACAACTTTACACTTAACAAAAATCATATCTTTTCTCTCCTTTCTCTCCAAAACCCACGGCCAAAATAACAAACATAATCAAACCATACAAAATTTTTCTACAATCTATACAACCCTTTACACATCAATCCTAAGGCACACTAAAGTGTTTTCAAGCATTGGTTCATCATTTGCAAGGTTTAAGGAAGAAAAGGGAAGATTAGGGTTTCAAACCTAATCTAGGGTTTATAAGCTTGTAAGCTTTGGTTTTGA
>BQNB010012189.1:6414-79735 GCA_026074375.1 Tanacetum coccineum | reverse complement strand
TCACATTCTGCTGGACCATCTCGCAAGAGATGTCGATCCCCGGTTGATTATGTACCATTATCTACGCTAGTTGTGGGATCATTGGCTCCTACCCATGCTGATCTCTTACCACCTCGTAAGAGGTTCAAAGATTCATATTCGTCTGAGACTAACATAGAGATATGGAGTTGGGTATTAGTGATGGGGATGATGTTAGAGATCATGTTGAGATTGACCCTAGGGATGTCAGGGATGACACATAGGTGTATGGGGCTAACGGACACCAGTGCTGGAGACACGGTTGAGGTAGGTATCGACCCGATGTCGGCACTGATAGTTGAGGAGGAGATTGTAGAGCCGGCTAGAGAGGATCCTTCTGATTCGTCTGGCACTAGGGATGGCATTGTTAGGTCATTCGAGGACATGCCGATTGACTTGGATGACTCTGTGCGTGACTTTTACCATCACATGTCTGAGGTTCGTATTGATAGGATTATCAAGATTGAGACTGCTCAAAGACGATTGGAGGCTGATCAGTTGATAGCTAGGGGACAGAGAGTTAGTATGATCGAGAGGATTGACAACTTAAGGTTGGAGAACCTCAAGGTTCGTGCTATGTTGGATATCAAGATGGATCGTGTGAACAGTCTTCGTCTTCACGTGTCTTTTATGTTGAGAGACGTTTGGGTTTTCGCCCTTAGACTAGTTGTACCATGATCATGTAGGACACTAGACTGATGGTTAGGTCTAGATGTTAGCAGTAGAAATAATTGTGGATCATGTACCTATTTTGGATTTTGGTTGTAACCAAATTATGCTTTTATTCATGAAATGAAAAGCTTATTTTGACTCTCTTGCTTATTTATCTATATTGTTATTTATTCGTTCTGGCAATCATGTTGTAATTATATTTTATTTCCTAGCATGTATTAAATTATCGTTATCTAATAATCATGTATTCGTTTCAAAATCTCACCATGAGTTGTGTCTTGTGATGTAGAACAATGACTAACACTCGTTCCGGGATGACCCCTGCCGTAATTGAAGAAATGATCAATCAACGTGTGGACGCAACTCTAGAGGCTCGCCGGGTTAACCGAGATCTTGAACTCGGGAATGGGAATGACAATGGAGGAGGAGATGGTAATGGAAATGGTAATGGAAATGGTAATGGAAATGGTAATGGAAATGGTACTGGAAATGGAAACAATGGAGGCGACAACGGTGACGGTAATGAGAACCGTAATGTGAATGGAAGAGGCGATAGGCCTGTTGCTCGTGAATGTACTTACCAAGATTTCATGAAATGTCAACCACTGAGTTTTAAAGGAACAGAAGGTGTGGTTGGTTTGATAAGATGGAGTGAAAAGATGGAAACTGTGTTTCACATCAGCAACTGTCCGGAGAGATATCAAGTGAAGTATGCTACCTGTACTTTACTCGACAGTGCATTAACCTGGTGGAATTCTCACAAGAGAACCATCGATGGGGGGGAGCTCATGAAACTAATGACTGAAGTGTATTGCCTAAGGAATGAGATTCAAAAAATGGAAACTGAACTGTGGAACTTAACCGTGAAGAACAATGATTTGACTGCATATACTCAGAGATTCCAAGAGCTTACCATGATGTGTACCAAAATGGTCCCCGAGGAAGAGGATTGGGTGGAGAAATTCATTGGAGGTCTTCCTGAGTTTTTTTTTTATATTCCAAGGGAATGTAATTACCGACAGAAGAAAATCCACAAGGACTAAGGGATGCCGTTCAATATCGCCACAAACTTGAAGATAAGAAAGTTGAAAGCTATGCTGTGAAAACGCAGGGAAAATGAGGAGAGATGAACCAAATCAACTATGGAAATACACCTTCATGTGGACAACAACCACCGTTCAAACGACATAATACTGGAGGTCAGAATGTTGCTAGAGCCTATGTGGCTGGTAACAATGAGAAGAAGGAGTATGAAGGTACTTTTCCCTTCGGCAACAAGTGTAAGCTTCATCATGTAGGCCCTTGCACTATAATATGTGGGAAGTGTAACAAGATTGGACATTTGACCCAGGATTATAAGGTTACCAATTCTACTACTTCTACCCAGAGAGGTCAAATGGTGAATCAAAGGGATGTGACTTGTTTCCAGTGTGGAGCACCAGGACATTTCCGGAAGGATTGTCCCAAAGTTAAGAACCAAAACCGTAGGAACAAAACAAGAGTTCCTGATGCAAGAGGCAAAGCATATGTCCTAGGAGGAGGTGACGCAAACCCAGGTTCCAACACTGTCACTTGTACATTCCTTCTCAACGATCATCATGGTTACATGTTATTTGATTTGGGTGCCGATAGAAGTTTTGTATCAAATATACTTTTAGTGCATTGATAGATATTACTCCCTCTGCCCTAGACGTTAGCTATGCTGTCGAACTAGGTGATGAAAGAACTTCATAAAGTAATACTATGCTTAGGGGTTGTACATTAAGATTGTTAGGACATCCATTTAATATCGACCAGATGCCCATAGATTTGGGTAGTTTCGACGTTATCATCGGCATGGATTGGTTAGCACAGAATCATGCAGTAATTGTCTGTGACGAGAAGATAGTGCGTATTCCTTACGGAAATGAAATTCTGATCGTTCAAGGAGACAAGAGTGATAAGGAGAAGAAATCTACATTAAGCATTATCTCGGGTATGAAGGCCCAAAAGTATATGGAGAAAGGTTGTCAATTATTCTTGGCACAAGTTATGGTGAAGGAAACCGAAGACAAGTCGAAGGAGAAGCGACTTAAAGACGTGCCAACTGTACGGGACTTTCCAAAAGTTTTTCCAGAAGACTTACCTGGACTACCACCCACACGACAAGTCGAATACCAGATTGACTTAGTCCCAGGTGCTGCACCTGTAGCTCGAGCCCTGTATAGGTTAGTACCATCAGAGATGGAAGAATTGTCTACCCAACTACAAGAACTTTTTGACAAGGGATTCATAAGACCAAGTTCCTTACCTTGGGGAGCTCTGGTTTTGTTTGTCAAAAAGAAAGACGGCTCTTTTCGAATGTGTATCGACTACTGTAAACTTAACAAGCTTACTGTGAGAAATTGATACCCACTTCTGAGAATCGACAACTTGTTTGATCAGTTGCAAGGATCAAGTGTGTACTCGAAGATCGACTTGAGGTCTGGTTATCACCAACTCAGAGTTCGTGATGAGGATATCCTAAAGACGGTATTTAGAACTTGTTATGGTCATTACGAGTTCCAAGTGATGACTTTCGGGCTGACTAACGTGCCCGCGGTGTTCATGGACCTGATGAACCGAGTATGCAGACCATACTTAGACAAATTTGTGATCGTGTTCATTGATGACATCTTGATCTACTATAAGACCAAGGAAGAACATGATGCACATCTTAGACTAATTTTGGAGTTGCTCAAGAAGGATGAATTATACGCCAAGTTCTCGAAGTACGAATTTTGGCTGTCGAAGCTACACTTTCTTGGACACGTGATTGATAGTGAAGGCATTCACGTTGATCCTACGAAGATTGAGTCAATCAAGGATTGGGAATCACCCAAGACCCCGACAGAAATCCACCAATTTCTAGGTCTTGCCGGTTACTACTGACGATTCATCAAAGGTTTCTCCAAGATTGCCAAGTCTATGACGAAGCTGACTCAGAAAAGTGTAAAGTTCAATTGGGGTGAAAAGGGAGAAACTACTTTCCAGACATTGAAACAAAAGTTGTGTAGTGCACCGATTTTGGCATTGCCCGAAGGAAGTGAAAACTTCATAGTATATTGTGATGCTTCTCATAAGGGATTAGGCGCAGTGTTGATGCAGAAGGAGAAAGTCATAGCTTATGCAACTCGCCAACTCAAAATCCATGAGAAGAACTACACGACATATGATTTGGAATTGGGAGCTGTGGTGTTCACTCTCAAGATGTGGAGACATTACCTTTATGGCACGAAGTGCGTTGTGTTCACTGATCATAAGAGTTTGCAACATATTCTAGATCAGAAAGAGTTGAATATGAGACAACATAGATGGTTAGAGCTGTTAAGTGACTACGACTGTGATTTACGTTATCACCTGAGAAAGGCGAATGTGGTGGCTGATGCGTTGAGCCAAAAGATTAGACCTAAGCCACTACGAGTTTGAGCCTTAGTTATGACAATCGGTTTGAACCTCCCTACGCGAATCTTGAATGCTCAGGTTGAGGCGAGAAAAGAAGAGAATTACGGAACAGAAGATTTACGTGGCATGATTAAGAATATGGAGCCACGTGCAGATGAAACGTTGTGTTTGAAGAATAGAAGTTGGATACCATGTTTTGGTAACTTGAGAGCTTTGATTATGCACAAGTCGCATAAGTCAAAGTATTCGATCCACCCTAGATCAGACAAAATGTACCAAGATTTGAAGAAGCTATACTGGTGGCCCAACATGAAAGCAGAAATTGCCACATATGTGAGTAAGTGTATGACTTGCACAAAGGTTAAAGTAGAATACCAGAAACCATCCGTTCTGTTGGTACAACCTAAAATCCCTGAATGAAAGTGGGAGAATATAACTATGGATTTTGTGACAAAGTTACCAAAGACGGGAAATATTTGGGTTATATGTCGATCGACTCACAAAATCATGCTCATTTTCTGCCAGCAAAGAGAATGACTCAATTGAGAAAACTGACCTAGGCAGTACTTGAAAGAAAAGGTGTCGAGACAATAGGATGCCTGTCTCATCACTCTGATCGCGATGGATGTTACCGTGTCCCAATTCCTGGCAATCTCTTCAAGAAGCTTTTGGAACTCAATTAGATATGAGTACGGCGTATCACCCCAAAACAGATGGTCAAAGTGAGAGGACTATCCAAACATTGGAAGACATGCTCCGAGCATGTTTGATAGATTTCGGGAAGGGATGGGACAGACATTTACCCTTAATAGAATTCTCCTACAATAACAGCTATCATACAAGTATTAAGTGCGTACCATTTGAGCGCCGTTGTATAGGTCGCAAATGCCGACACCTGTCGTTGGCTGAGGTGGGAGACGCTCAGCTTACTGGACCAGAAATTGTTCGTGAGACAACCGAGAAGATTATCCAAATCAATCATCGTCTATAAGCTTTACGTGATCGACAAAAGTGCTACGCTGATAAGAGACGTAAGCCATTAGAGTTTCAAGTTGGGGATAAGGTTATGTTGAAAGTATCGTCCTGGAAAGGTGTAATACGTTTCGGAAAACGGGGAAAGTTGAACCCTCGTTATATTGGACCTTTTAAAATTCTCGCCAAGGTGGGAACGGTTGCATGTCGACTAGAATTACCAGAGAAACTAAGCCGTGTTCATAGTACCTTTCACGTCTCGAACCTTAAGAAGTGCTTATCCGATGAACCGCTCGCGATTCCATTGGACGAAATCCACATTGATGAAAAGCTCAATTTCATTGAAGAGCCGGTTGAGATAAGTTAATATTTAGAAAAGAAATAAGTTAATATTTTGTGTTAATTTTTACAAAAGAAATAAGTTAATATTTTGTCATCTTTTATAAAATGGAAGTAAACATTTTTACCACTTTATGTTTATGTTTTATATTATGTTCTTGGCGAGATTGATAGTTGATGAGAGTTGCAACAATAAAATATTAGGTATCTCTCTCTCTATCAACTCTACCCAGTGGTTGGTTTGTTGGTAATAAATATTAGGGCTAAATAGGCCACTAATATGCGCGATGGGTTGATTTTTTGACGTATTTTGGTAGAACAACACACTACACAGTCCCCGACTACTTTGTATTGGGGTTTGAATATCTAAGAATGTTCTTCATTAGACGTAAAAAGTAGTTTTTTGAAGAGCTTATTTCGAAAAGATAATTTTTCATATACCACACTTTAAATCGGACAAAAATCGGCCAAGTTATTACCAAATGAAACTCGAAACATTTTTTCGAGAACGAAAAATAGAAAATTTAATACCAGATCAGTCAACTAAAACGGGCGATTCGAGCCCTTCGGTCCGAACGGCTTAAGTATAAAACACGAAAGTTGTCCGGAAATGAGATTATACTAAAATCGTTGAAGCAACCGATTAGCCTAAAAGTCAAAAAAACGAGAGTCATTCTTACCACAAATCGGAATAGATTAGATTTATAAAGAAAAACCCTAATTAATTCTGCCTGATTGGAATAGAAAAAGGGTGTTTCGGGCACTTTCGTACGATTTTGAGATGTTTTACATTGCCAAGCGAAACATATAGAAATGTTAGGGTAATTAGTTTAGAACAACAAGAAAATTCATGAAAGTTAATTGAGATGACGACCTTAATAAGAAATTAGGATTATTAAAAAGGGTAACGAATTTGTACATTTAGCAATTAAACTTAAGATTAGGCGGTTTTGGAATTGTTTAAGCGATTTGTAAAATATGGAAACTTAAGAAAATAGGGGACGCTATTAACATCTTGAAACTAAAAAGTTTCCTAAAAAGGAAAGTATCTAAAAATAGTAACTCTTTGCAATTGCCGAGATTTAACTAAGACATGGTAAAGTTTCAAAGTCTTTTATTACTAAAAACAAACAACACTTGGATGCTTTAGATGATGAACATGGATGCTTTACTTGTTTCTTTGATAAATGCTAAGTCATACCCATACTTACTCTAGGTCGTGGCTAGACCTCCTTTTATTTTCATTATTTGTTGTGGTTATCGCTTACCATTGCTAAGGTGAGTTCATAGCCCACATTTTTTACCAACTGATTTAACAAACGCTTTATACTATGGGGTGAGAAACATTGTTGCTTTAAATTGGACACAAGTTCTTTTACGCGAGTTTTACCTTGTTTTATGTGTTTGCCTAATTGCTTACAAACCTACTACTAGCCCAAATTTTCATGAACTGTTAGTTCTCGACCCGAGGCCCAATTGATGAGCTCGAGTGAGTAAATAGATCTATGGGACTAATTATACCTATCCGCTTTGGTTCCACTTAACGAAGAACAAACGGATATATGTCATGTCGATTATACATTATGGTGGTCTTTGGTTTGGGACATCGGTTAGGGCAAGAATACTATGCGACAGGATGTAGCATGCCCTGTTGATTAATTAGCTTCAGTGTCATGAGCTTAGTGCAACAGTAAATACTTTTATGTGATGTTGTATTCGTTATAGTAGTCACATACGTTTTGAAATCTTGTTGTCCACTTCTTGTATAACTTAAACCTATTAAATTCACCAACGATTATGTTGACGTTTTAAACATGTTTTCTCAGGTGCTTAGCTTGGATTGATTCTTTGATTGCTATGTGGAGTCAATGTGCTATGTGACTTCGCCAATTTCAAGACTTATCTATTAATTACTCATGTTCATTATTAAAACTTTTAGTTATGCTTCCTCTACTTTTTACTAATTATTATGGGCTGTAAAACTTAAATCTATTTATTTTATGCAACGAGTAAACTTTTTCAAACGTCCATGATTAGTGGTCGTTCTTTATTGCTTTGTGTTTGGATTGTTATGACGTCACGCCCTCGGACACGTATTCCAGTCTAGGACCCCGTTTGGGGTGTGTGACAATTCAAAAACCATTCCCAAAAAAGTCTCTTATAACAACAAATAATAATGACAATTCAATAAATGATAGTATCAAGAATGACTAAGTGGTTCAACATCAATTTTATATTCATTTTAACAACTTGGTAATCATTGTTTTTTGGTGTCAAACCTATGTAAAATTAATGAGCGAGCAAGTTTAATGTTCTATGTAAATTAATTCATGCTAAGTAAAATTTTCCCCATGGGTATTTCAAGACAAATTAATCACAAAAGTATATTCAAAACTAAGTGCATTAGTATTTAAAATAAAGAGGAGAATGTATTTAAAATGTGATCTGAAAAAAAAAGTGATACTTTTGACTCAAAGTGTTGATAACTCTTCGAAAAAGGTTTTTATGGATTACGATCACATACCCTAAAACCTCTTATTTCATGACGATTTCAGAAGTCATAAAGGTGGTAAGGTTAGGTATTTGTCCTATGATCAACAGAACCGTAGGTATCTACCCAAGGACACTCCATATTTGAGAAATAGCATCCAAATTTAATAATGGAGATGGAATTGAGTATAAGGAAAGCATGCCGACTAGATTGAGCTAACAATGGAAAAATCACAACCAGGTGTTAGTATAAAGAGAGAGAGAAAACAAACACTATAGACCACAAAAATAATAAAACAAATGAACACCAACACAAAGAGCAAAATAGAAAAAAACGAAAAAAAAAGCAAAGACAAAAACCCTAAAACAAAAATTAAACAAAAGAAAACAATATAACACCGAAACTAGCCCAGCCTCACAACACCCAAAACATGACAACCTCTCTCGCCCCCCCTGCACAGCCCCCCTCCCCCCCATCCTCCCCCCCCCCACCACCTCCTGCCTCAAACTCCCGTCTACGCCCCTCGCACCCCTTCCCCCCCCCCCCCCCCCAAGTCCCCCCCCTTTCTCCCCCCCCCCCCCTTCTCCCTTCCGCCCCCCTCCCACTAGGCTCTCCCTCCCCAGCCTCCCTCCCCTGCCTCCCCACCTACTCTCCTCACCCTTCCAACCCCCTTTCCGCTCCAGCTCCTACCTATCCTTCCCCCGCTCCCCCCCCACCCTCCCCTCCTCCTCCTAATTTGCTTATAGGAACCGTACTCCCACCCCCCCCTCAGGCCCACCCTTATCCAACGCTCCTCTCCCCCGCCTCCCCCCGCCACCGGCCCCCACCCCCCCCCCCAATCTCCCCCCCCCCGGCTCACCCCATCCCCACCCCCCCCCCCCCGTGAGGGCCGCGACTCGGCGTGCCTACCCCATCCCCCCCCCCTCGCCCGTCCCCCTCCCCCCCCCCACCCTCCCCATCCCGCCCTCCCCGCCCCACCTCCCCCCCAGTCCCTCTAGTCCATATCAACCCTAACTAACTTGTACTCTTGCTCATTAACGCTGATCCTCAATACGGACAACACAAAGACCATTAGTAATATGCGTTCAGCTCTCCCCAAGACAGAAAGTTTGAAAGAATTATGGGGTCAACTAACAAACGCATGAGAGCAGAACTCCTTCGCCGTTATGCCTAAGTAGCCTCAGACGATCCCCACATGATGATGCTCATCCCTAGAAGTCGGACACAGAATCTTAAAGAGTAAAACAACGGCACAAAAGACCATCAGGAGTATGAAGCTTACATGCAATGTCTGGCAGAGGCAATCATCTGGATAAGGTTTTGACAATCAAACAAGCTCCATTAACTGCAAGGTACAATCAAGAAGTAAGAATGATACTTCTTTGATTTTTGGACTGACACGTTTGATGAAGCTAAGCTGCGAAAAGGCTTGATGAATGTGGAGACACGGAGATGTACATCAGGAAACGAGCACACAGTATCACATTGATCCACATCGAGAATTTTCTTGAAGATGACATAGTCTGGGAGAAGTAGTACAAAATACAATTCTTATCATCGCCAGCCACACTATACACAAACAGACCACACCCATATAAAGCACACACACCCAATCAAAAAGAGATCCTGAAGATCCAGCGACTATCGTCTGATTAATCATGACCTTTAATATGAATTTTTAGCAAGATGAAAATTTTTAGCACACCAGATAGAAGAATGGTATATGCAGTCACTCTTAATGAAAACTCTTCAAAAAAAATCAACAAGTTCCAGTCAATCAATATCTTCAATCGCATGACAATATGATAAAGAAAGAAACACACTTACCAGATACGGTGGAAATAAGTGTGTACAAGACAAATTCAATCCTTATGCTCCAATATGGTGTCTGAACATTGGTGCGACAATCCTCAGTAAAAAAGCACGAAGATCTTCTACAATAAGGAAACAGAATAGAAAACCTGGAAAAAACCCAAAAGGAAGCAGACAATTACACCAAAACACTCAACAAATCGTTAACGAAGTCAATAAAGAACGCGACAACAAAATGAGGAATGGGGTCAATCACACACAAGTTGATAAACAAATATCAACAGAGATTGCGTTGCAAGAAACAAGCACACATACGACTTGACCAGTCAGTCAAAACACACACACACACCAACAATTCCCTAGTTTACAAGAAATTCGTAACAAAGAAGGACACAGATACAGGTTATATACTTGTTACAGTCGGTACGTAACTTTTTGGTGTCAAACATATGTAAAATCGAGGGGGAGCAAGTACATGTTCCATGTAATTCATGCTAAGTATAAAAGTTTTCCCCACAAAATTTTCATGACAAATTTTAATCACAAAGTATTTCAAAAACTAAGTGAATTAGTATTTAAAATAAGGGGAGAAATGTATTTAAAATGTGATCTTGAAAATAATAAGTGATCTTATCGACTCAAAGTGCTTGATACTCTTCAGAAAAGATTTTATGGTTACGATCTCATACCCAACAACATCTTATTTCACGACGATTCTGAAGTCATAAGGTGGTAAGGTTAGGAATTAGTCCTATGATCCAACCAGAACCGGAGGGATCTACCTAAGGACAATTCATAGTTAGAAATAGCAGTCATTAGGTATGATTGGAGATGAATGTGTACAAGGGAATAATGCCGACTAAGATTGAGCTAACACTGGAACAATCATAACAAGGTGTTAGTAATGGCGTCTTGGTAAGCATTGAATGGGTTGAAGAATGAAAAAGAAATGTATAGATAAAGGTTCTAAAGAAAGAAGCCCTCCCTACACTTTAGGCAGAAACCGGGTCAATACATAATCTATCAGATTTAACAAAGATGAATTCTGATAATGAAGACGACATCATAAACCCAGTGATGCAATGAACAACCCTTCCCAGCCATTCGGGTTTCTCTCAAAAGAAACTTGTCTCATTTGTCACGGAGATACACGCGACTTCTATTGACTTTCTCACTCTGAGTTAGTTAATATTGAATAGGTGGCAGTCTGCTTCGGCCTCCGAATACTAAAACTAAAACGCACAAATCGAGTCTAGAGCCAAGAGATCAATAAAATAAATCTCATTAGGACACATTCCATTATAAACACTTGTTGAACATCAATAAGTTCACAAGCTGTTAACAAGAGTCCTACGCAATATCCATGTGATTTTGCCAGAACATCCGAGTGATACTTATGTATTCACAATGAAGATGGAAATCCTGCTTGAGCCAACATCAAACAAGCTCTTGGTAGGTGACTTGCGAGATTCTATACGAATTAAACTTGTGTCAACTGGAAAGAAATGATGGTGCAATTCAATGTGAATCAAACTTGTTCCAGTAAATGAATTGACGGCTTAATCAGAAAGATAGTAACTATCTGATTCACTCATATCGTGTTGTCTGCTTTGAGACGTTCCGGTAATGAGAACTAGCAAGCATGGTAAATCTAATACATCTGTGTTAGAAGATCCTACGCTTTGAGCTGGAAACCCTGTCAAGGAGATTCTTTGAATCTACCTGATCACATGTACATTATTTATACTGTAAAATGGTCCTACAGAACCGGAGGTTAATCTAACCAAATCCGGGCGAATGACAAAGCCATATTCGTCTACACGCTTTATTGCTAACTGTTTTATTTCAGGATTCATATAAAGATGGAGATGGAGATGCCTCATTCCAGCTGAAGTCGGATTCATTACCACATGATCATGCTCAAACTACAAAGACATACTATAAGCATCAAGATTTAAGAATCAAGAAAGCTCAAGAATTAAAAGACAAAGTCTTCTGCAAACTCTGATATACAAAATCTTCCTTCAAGATATCAAGTCTATCAAGGGAGATTGTTAGCAAGCTTTCAAGATGATGCAAAGTATGAGCATGTTGGTCAAGACATAAGATCGCAAGGCAGCAAAGACGATTAAGACAGAAGGATAAAGATTTAAAGATCTCGGACGTAAAGACGAAGTCAAAAGACAATGACAAAGGCTCAAGATTAAAGACCGCAAAGCATGAAGGAACAAGCCTACAACATAGACAGAGACAAAGATCACAAGAGCTTAACGACAAAAGCAATCTCATTGATCTCACGAAGGAGTGTCACCATGAACTCACTTCGGGGGAGATTGTTAGCCTCAAAATATTGAGTCGAACACGGAAGTTCATTCATTAAGAATATTACGTCTCGATCATTTAATTATGTAACGTTGTAATAGTCTAGAAAAGAAACCAGGCTCATTTAGTAAGCTAATATAAGATGTATTCCGGGTTTAAACCCAAGCAAATCCCAAGCCCGGTCCGTGTCAAAGCCCTACACGTCCAATGTAAGTGTATGGGTATATAAACCCTTTTCCACCATGGAAAAGGGTGTTGATTGTTTATTCTCTTACAGGCTAATATTACGTCCTTCCATTTTCTCTCTCTTGTTTTTCTCTCTAAACATCTTCTTATCTTCTTTCTTATTTTCTTGTTCAATCCATGTCCTAAATAATGAAGTGAAGGTGATTACGGGGTTCTGAAAAAACCAAACACACCCTTTGGTTGGGCCGAGCCAACATCGAATCCACAACCACTCGTAGGTTGGGCCGAACAAGCCCACACCGAAACCATCCACACCGCAAGTCACAAAGCACAATTAAGCTATAACATAGCTTATTGAATAAGCAAAACCTCTAAATAAGCCCTTATAGTATTTTTTATAAAATGAAAAATTACCATAACAACAATTTTATTTAAACTCAAAAATCCTTTCTTTCTTTCCCTTTTTACCCGTCGAACAAACACCCCTTTTCACATTTTCGCTTTCAAGTTTCGAATTTTTTGGCGATCAACTTGTACAACTAGCGTCTAGACATCACCATAATCACAAAAGTACAACTTGAAATCATAGTTTTTGAAAAACTTACTTGTTTGACGAGTTTGGTTCGGTCATGACGCGCAAATAAAACCCAAAACCTTGTTTTTTTACAACCCGAAACTACTAGCTATCAACCCAATAATATATTCCTAACCCATGTTCTTGAGAAATCTTCAAAATCTTTGTCTCTTGTCTTCCTTGTGGCTCGTCCAAATGTAGAGAGAGAGCGAGAGATAATTTTTTTTGTTATTTTGAAAATGAGAGAATGATGAAAAATTTGTTATGATGGAGGAATATATGTGTACCAAGGGAACATACTAGCAAGATTTTAGCCTTCTTGTCCCATCTTATCTCTTTTAGGCGTCCAAGCATCCTAGGAGGTCTCGGGTCTTCCTTTTTGTGTCGGGATCACTTAAAAACTCAACTTTCATCTATTTAAAATGTCAACCAAACTTAGTTATCATTTCCATTGTGTTTAAAATCATTTTTTCATAAACCTAGGTTATTCATACGACACCTATCACATTAAATTGCTACAAAATCCATTTTGAGCCATTATCGGTCGACTCTGGACCGAAAACATGAATTTTTGACAAGACTCAACCGAACCTCGATTATCCATTTAGAAACACTTCAAATCACAAAATATGGCTTGACAACTTATATTCACCTAAAATTTCACCTTTTTACGACAGTTACAGTTTTTTACCAAATTTCATGAAAACAACCATTTTTCTAATAACTTTCAAATCTCACACTCATGATTTACGATTTAAATCAACTTTATTTCATTAATATGAATTTATTAAATAAATAAACCCATTAACACATTCCCAATTTCATTAATCTCTACACTTAAATAAAATGTCGTGCCGGTACGCGCTGCGTGACGATTTTTCGCTAAACGCGAAAAAACATCTCGGAAAGCACTGAAAACCTCAAAACCACTCTAAAACAGGAAAAAAAATCAAAAGTGATTCATTTACGAACTCAAAACTCAATCAAACTCCCGGTTAAACCGAAACCGCTTTTACGCAAAATAGTCAACAGAAGTCAACTTTTTAGTTTTCATCAAGAAAACTGACAAGATCAAAAGACTTTAAAATACAAAACTATAATATTTTATAATACTTAACCCTGGAAATATTACCAGTTATCACAGTCTCACCCCCTTAAAGGAATTTCGCCCTGAAATTCAACTCAAATTATCAACTCACAACACTAACAGGAAATTCCATTCCTCAGGAAATCACATCATTCATTATGATTTAGTCTTTTCAAGCGAGGTTTCTTACGATCCCTCTAAAGACTAAGTCTTTCCACAATCTAATCCTATACTTTCTCACAATCATTCCTTATCTGATCACAAAACCACGATAACTTCTCATGCTACCTCTTAGCTTTATAATTTCTCAAACTTAGGCCTCTATGTCTCAGTCGGGTGTCGGGATACGATCCCGTCTTTGAAGTGACGACAATTCTATAAGAATTGGCATTGTTATATCTTTCCTGTTATTCCACCAATGGTACTAACCCTACGGGGTATACGTCCTACACAATACGACTCATACTCTACCTTACCAACACTTACTCACTCAAATTCCCCAAGTAAACCTTACTTGGTCAAACCATCCCGACTCTAACCTTTTAGGAAGGCCATTCTAAAATCTAAACCACATCATTACATGCTTTAAACTTTTTGAAATCAATCCTACTCAACGGGTGTCTTAAATCTCACTTCACTGAGGTACATCAAGATACCTCTCAAAACCTTACATAGTCAAAAATATGATCAGGTTTCCAAACTGATCATCACCACTCTTTCCAATACTCCCCCGTGACCATTCACGGTCTATTACCTTCCTACAATATATGCTAACAAGATGGTATAATCGGTCAGCCCGAATACTTTTTGAGCTTACATAATACACTAAATACATCGCACGCCACATCCTAATAAGGAAGTGGGTATCCGCTCTATCATGAGTAACCAATCACAACGCACTCACACACGAGAAAAACTGCGCTCTCAAACTAACACGAAACAACACAAAATACTGCTATCTACGAAGATCGAACAAAATTTCCTTCACTAATATGAAACGATTTAAATACAAATCACCTAATAACTAGAATGATTCACCATAACCACCAATACAAAAAGAAACTTTTCTAATCATAACCGTCACTAACCGATGCTACCCGGTTTAGTGATATATACAAAAACTACTAACCCAAACCTCATATACCCTACGCACCTCCTCTGGGCTCCTGCCCTCTCCTCATACCGTCAACAACCTCAGCCAACTCTAATCACACACGTCTCTCCTCAGCAAGCTATAACCGCAAATCCTAGTTCTCTCCTTGCACATCACTGATGGCATGCCATAGAGCTGCTCTCTAGGCATCCGTCTAACCTGCCCATGACTCCAAGGCTAACACTGGTCTCCATATCGCTCCAAATGTCACTGCGACCCTCTCCTGCTCGTACTCAAGACTCCTAAACTGGTATCTCTGGGAGAATATCTCATCCTTAACCGCCCTCGACCTAGTAAATAACTCTCTTATGTCCATATCGTACCTCTCAAATAGAGCAGGCGATAGCTCCTCCAACCGTACTGCATGATCATGAATCAATCCCCTCTCCATCTCGACTTGAGCTCCTAGCTCAGTCAAAAATTCCTCAGTCTCAGCTGTAGCGAGTGTAGCTACAGGAGATGGTATAGTCAGCGATATTATATGTGATGAAATGGGTGAAGGTACGATAGAAGGTGATGGAGAAATGGGAAGTGAATCAGACGTCCACTCGGGTGAAGGTGGTGTCTGTACAGGTGGTGCTAGTGGTGGGTAAATAGGAACATCAATATAGACCATACCGTCCTCCAGGTCTGTCTATGTGGTGAGTGTGGGCTGTCTAGATGTCGACACCCTCTCAGGTCTCTTAGACTCTGGTGTAGATACAGAACCCTGTTCGACCTCAAACGTACTGTATACCTGATCCTCCTCTAACGCTAACTCTCGGCGCCTCAACTCTCCATACCCAAGCCCTAAAGGCGTGCTCATAGCTGTCCTCACAACTAGAGCTACCTGCCGTTGACCCCCAGGTACAGCCTCCTCCTCCTCCTCTAAACTAAGTCCATCACTCTCTACACCATAATCCTCGTCGTCTAAACCACGACTCTCATCATCCATACCATGACTCTCATCATCTAAACCATAACTCTCATCATCCATGCCGAGGGCCTCGACCCCCACAGTAAGACCCTCATCCCCCGCAGCAGGATCCTCGTCCTCTGCAGTAGGACCCTCATCTTCTGCGTCCTTACTCACACTGTCAGAATCCATACACTCCTCTATCTCCTCATCCTCCTCATCATCATCCTCCTCACTATCCTCTACTAACTCAGACGTACCTTGATAACTCTTTCGCAAAGGAAGGTTCGACGGTGACAAAGATGGCGAACTCTCATAAGAGGACCTAAACCTCTTACAAAACACGGACTCAGACATAGCTGCCACCTCTGCCATGCTGGCAGAGAGGCCCGATGACATAGCAGGCGGAACGCGCATAGCCATACGTGCGATCCTGCGGAGAATGGGAACCAAAATGGGTGGTGTACTCTCAGATAGTGATATATGTGGTGCTATAGTGAGGGGTGACTCAGGTGTCTCAGTTTCAACAGGGTCCTCGAAAGGCTCAGACTCAGTGTCCATCCCATCCAAATAAGCCTGCCTAATGGCCTCACAGGGATCCTCAGGAAGTGGTACGGGCACTCGGGAGCTCTGAGCTCCGTCAGCCTGGGTGGAACTCCCCGGGGCAACAAACACTAGGGTAGACATCTTGTGATAACACAATAAAAGGGTATAAGTATAAAATATTATTATCTAAATTATCAGCATCATTATGCTTACATATACTAATTATTTTAGCGCTTGAAATTAGACGTTCATAACTGTACATATACATCTATAAATCCTTATATATATATTAAATATACCGAGAAGAATACGAACAATGAATAATCACCGACCAGGTTCGATACGAATAGGCACAACTGCTCAACACATAAAACACATGATCTACAAAAGCATATTCCCAAATCACGTCGCTACCTGCAACTATCCACAAAAATTCTCAAGGAACACACACTACACTAAGGCAAGCATGACCAACATCAATCAATCAATCATCGCTACCCGCGACAATTTTACTTACACTCTCAAGGCATCGCACACTACTACTACTAAGGCAGCATGGCAATCCTAAAATCAACATAATCTCAATCTCAACACTCGCAAGTGTTCTCATCACTTTACATCCTATCATTTTCAGGTGGTCACATTACTCACACATGCCTTCCCTCCTCTAACATAACTTTTAGAAAACTAACCGTATTATTTCGTAGTCCTTCCTGAATTAAGCATAGTTGATCAGGCTATGCGTAATTTAGGAAAATACTATGAACTGCTCGGGTTATTTGACTTTCGCCATGTTCGAGGTTTTACTAAAAATAGACTTCACTTTCGGATTATAGTTGCGCTTTTTATTTTATTTTATAAAAACCGGCATTCTCTATAACCTTGGCTCTGATACCAATCCGTCACACCCCGTCAGTGGCGGAAATACACGATGCGACGATACCATTCATCGCACAAGATACAAGATCTTACACTTTACAATTTACAATCATGAAACTTGAGTTTACCTACGTTTTACAAGTTAAAAACTTGACAAAATACAATTATCATAATAATCTTGACTCAACCCTCCCTTGGGTTACATCTTTTCTTTTTCAATACCAATCACATACCTTTTGATTTGACACACCTGAAAATGATACTCGAAAACGTCAACAATAATGTTGGTGAGCTCGTAGGTTTGACCTTAAACCCAAAAGTTGTGCCAATATTTTAACAGTGGACAATAGTGCTATATGACAGTGAATATATACAAACAACCTTAGCATCACCGCTAATCAATAACCATATGTCACTTACGCACCTAAAGGGCCTACCAGCTGGAGCACTAAAATTAGGGCAGGACCACACACAAACCTGGGTAGGCGTGCCCATCCGCTCCAATAATCACACACATACTGGGTAGGCATACCCATCCGCTCCAAACAGTCATACAACACATAATATTCACATAGCAGTAATAAGCACGTAACTTGTCCCAAAAACAAAACCACATTTCGCACAGAACAATTCAAAACATTTCAAAACACATTTGAGTATCATTTTCCCCCAACGGAAAAACAGTAAAAATGGGGCTACGAGAACTCACCACAATCAGCAATCAAAAGCAACCGCACAATCTCAGATAAGGCAAAGCACAAACAATCTCTACGCAAGCGCACAATGTACCCGGCAACGATCTAATATATACTCACTATATCAATACTCGTACAAAGTTATCTTATTGTACAAGTGTTCGCCTTAACTCACGCAAAATCCTCATTTTCATCCCAAAATCCCATTTCAAAATTATATCATTCCAAACTTGTTATCTCATACCGTTAATTCATTACAAAAACCGTCGTCTTATCACCAAGACTTTATCTCGTTATTAACACTTTATCTCCTATTATGGTTGTGTGGTAATTACGCGAAAACGACTCAAAAACACATGGGCAAAGTGCGACATCAATACAACAAAGCTCAAACACCTCAAATCGTTGAACGATACAATCGACCAAAATACTCCGCGGAAATCTGACAAAAAGGAATGAGTAAAAACTCACAAGCCGAAGATAATTAAACCCACATTTCCGTAATCCAAACGATATATATATATATATATATATATATATATATATATATATATATATAATTCATAACTTAAATAAAAACAAAAATAAAGATGAAAATATTTTATTATTATTTTTGTCTTATTATCGGGCTAACGGGGTATGACGTCTCGTCATTAAATATGTCCATGACCCATAGCTTTTACCTCGACTCTAAACCTTCCGTAAGAATTATCCTTCGTTTCCTCAAATAAAATCGACACAACGATTAATAATAGTAAATATTATTAAAAGAAAAGGTTTCGAGAAAAAATATATTTTATTTTTGCATTAAATTCTCAAGTAAAATCCTTGAAAATTTCCCTTTTTAAACAACGTCTTTAAGTATAATTTTTTTTTGAAAATTCGGCATGACCCGTACGTTCTTATGACTTTTTCCAAGGTCTTATACCTTAATCCAAAACACTTTTTCACAAACCCGACATTTTCCGACAACATCAATATTTTCAACACATTTTATCAAAACATAGCAAAATAATCCCCTTCACATCCGACAAGTCCAACAAAATCTCTCTTAGTCCAACACAATTCCTTTAGTCCATTTATAAAGTCCACAAATTTATTTGCTTGTTATTGGGTCTTATGGCCCATTATGGTCTTAAATACTTAGCCGGACAGTAAAGACTCGATCCATACCTCTTTTCATAAGCACAAAATATAAACCCAAAATCCAATGTGCCTTAAGCCCATTAAGCCAAACCAAAAATTAGTCATAAGCTTTTTATATAGCTCGATAACCAAATAAGCTATAAGCTTAACATATAAGCCAAAATAACAAATGAGTTATAAGCTCGAACCCAAAAGCAAAGTCCAAATACCAAGCCCAAGTGGGCCAAGCCCTCCTTGGTGTCGGACTAACGCAACTATACGCACCCCTCATTGGGCCGAAACAAACCAAACATACCCTTCGGTTGGGCCAAGCCCACACCGAATCCACAACCACTCGTGGGTTGGGCCAAACAAACAAAAGGGTCGGTTGGGCCGAGCCCACACCGAAACCATCCACACCACAAGTCACAAAGTACAAATAAGCTATAACATAGCTTATTGAATAAGAAAAACCTCCAAATAAGCCCTTTTTTATAAAATGAAAAATTACCATAACAACCATTTTATTTAAACTCAAAAATCTTTTCATTCTTTCCCTTTTTAGTCGTCGAACAAACACCCCTTTTTACATTTTCGGTTTCAAGTTTTGACCTTTATGGCGATCAACTTGTACAACAAGCGTCTAGACATCACCATAATCACAAAAGTACATATTTAAAACAAAGTTTTTGAAAAACTTACTTGTTTGACGAGTTTGGTTCGACTGTGACACGCGAATAAAACCCAAAACCTTGTTTTTTTACAACCCGAAACTACTAGCTATCAACACAATAACATATTCTTAACCCGTGTTCTTGAGAAATCTTCAAAATCTTTGTTTCTTGTCTTCCTTGTGGCTCATCCGAATGTAGAGAGAGAGGGAGAGATAAATTTTATATGTTATTTTGAAAATGAGAGAATGATGAAAAATTTATTAAGGTGGAGAAATATATGTGTACCAAGGGAACATACTAGCAATATTTTAGCCTTCTTGCCCCATCTTATCTCCTTTAGGCGTCCAAGCATCCTAGGAGGCCTCGGGTCTTCCTTTTTGTGTCAGGATCACTTAAAAACTCAACTTTCATCTATTTAAAATGTCAACCAAACTTAGTTATAATTTCCATTGTGTTTAAAATCATTTTTCCATAAACCAAGGTTATTCATAAGACACATATCATATTAAATTGCTACAAAAATCCATTTTGAGCCGTTATCGGCCGACTCCAGACCGAAAACATGAATTTTTGACAAAACTCAACCAAACCTCGCTCATCCATTTAAAAACACTTCAAATCACAAAATATCGCTTGATAACTTATATTCACCCAAAATTTCACCTTTTTACGACTGTTACAATCTTTTACCGAATTTCATGAAAACAACCATTTTTCTGATAACTTTCAAATCTCACACTCACGATTTATGATTTAAATCAACGTTATTTCATTAATATGAATTTATTAAATAAATTAACCCATTAACACATTCCCAACTTCATTAATCTCCACACTTAAATAAACTATCATGCCGGTACGCGCTGCGTGACGATTTTTCGTTAAACGCAGAAAAACATCCCGAAAAGCACTAAAAACCTCCACACCATTATAAAATAGGAAAAAAAAATGAACAGTTATTCATTTACGAACTCAAAACTCCATCAAACTCCCGGTTAAACCGAAACCGCTTTTACGCAAAATAGTCAACAGAAGTTAACTTTTCAGCTTTCATCAAGAAAACTGACAAGATCGAAAGACTTCAAAATACAAAACTATAATATTTTATAATACTTAACCCTGGAAATATTATCGGTTATCACAAGTTTACCCGCATATATCTGAGAATCGTTACCGAAAGCATTCCGTGTTTGCTAATTGAAGTAGTCTTTCGACAATAGTCTCATTTTTACGCTTGTATAATTAGAATGGTTATGGGCTAATACCCTAAGGTATTAGCCATCTTAATGAAGATTTAATGTTTGGTTTGTTTTAAAATCAATTTTGCTAGTGAAGATTGATAAGGTTATTAAGGGTTGCAAACTAGAAATCGAGGGTCATGTCTTTGACATCTATTTGATACCATTCAGACATGGGAGTTTTGATGTGATCATAGGTATAGATTGGTTGTCTAATCATAAGGCTAAAATAATTTTCATAAGAAAGTAGTGAGGATACCACTACTAGATGGCAAGGTGCTTAGAGTATTAGGAGAAAGACCGGAAAAGATAGCGGATCTTTTTGATGAGTGTTAAGGCTAGCGATAAGAAACAAGAAGAGATTGTTGTGGTTAGAGATTTTACCAAGGTATTTTTGGATGATTTATCAGGATTGCCATCTCTTCGGGAAATTGAGTTCTAGATTGAGTTAATCCCTGGATCTGTATCGATGGCAAAGTCTCACTATCATTTGGCACATTCTGAATTGGAGAAGTTGTAAGGTCAACTCCAGGAACTCTAGGATAAAGGTTTCATTTGACCAAGCTCATCGCCTTGGGGAGCACCAGTTTTGTTTTTGAAAAAGAAGGATGTTCTTTTAGGATATGTATTGACTATAGAGAATTAAACAAGTTGACTGTTAAGAATCGTTATCTGCTTCCTAGGATTGATGATTTATTTGACCAACAGCAAGGGTCGTAGTTTTTCTTAAAGATAGATCTTAGTTTTGGATACCATCAGCTGAGAGTGCACGAGGATGACATTCTAAAGATTATGTTTAGAACCCGTTATGGACATTTCGAGTTCACAGTAATGCCCTTTGGTTTGACTAACACACCAGTGGTATTCATAGATTTGATGAACAAAGTTTGTAGGCCATATCTTGATAAGTTTATGATAGTGTTTATAGACGATATCTTAATCTACTCTAAGACTCGAGAGGAGCATGTAGAATACTTAAGGTTAGTCTTGGAACTACTCAGGAAGGAGAAACTGTATGCTAAGTTTTCTAAGTGTGAATTCTGGCTAAAAGAAGTGCAGTTTCTTGGGCATGTGATAAATGGTAATAGGATTCATGTAGACCCTAGTAAGATTGAAGCTGTTAAGAATTGGAAAGCCCCTAGAACTCCTTCTAAGGTTCGTTCATTTTTAGGATTGGCTGGATATTACCGTAGGTACATTGAGAACTTTTCTAAGATAGCTAAGTCTCTTACTATCTTGACTCAGAAGTGTAAGACTTTTGATTGGGGTGAGGAACAAGAAGTGGCATTTCAAACTTTAAAGGATAAGTTGTGTAATGCACCTATTCTAGCTCTTTTGATAGACCGGATGACTTTGTGGTATATTGTGATGCATCCGGGTTAGGACTAGGCTACGTGTTGATGCAGAGAGGTAAAGTGATAGCATATGTGTCTAGACAGTTGAAGATTCATGAAAAGAATTATATGACCCATGATTTGGAACTGGGAGCAGTTGTGTTTGCCCTTAAGATTTGGAGACATTTTCTATATGGGATAAAAAGTGTCATCTATATGGATCATAAGAGTCTTAAGCATATCTTTAGTCAGAAAGAGTTGAATATGCGACAACATTGCTAGATAGAGTTGTTTAGTGATTATGAATGTGAGATTCGCTACCATCCTAGTAAGGCGAATGTGGTGGCTGGTGCCCTAAGTAGGAAGGAAAGAGTAAAACCCAAGAGAGTTAGAGCTATGAATATGACCCTTCAGTCGAGTATTAAGGATAGGATACTGGAGGCTTAGAAGGAGACTATGGATGAGTCTGTAGGATTGCAGAAAGGTTTGGATGAGATAATAGAACAGAGAAGTAATAGGACTTTGTACTACCTGGATCAAATATGGATGCCTTTAAAGGGTGATATGAGAACCCTGATAATGGATAAAGCCCATAAGTCGAAGTACTTTATACACCTAGGAGTTGATAAGATGTATTATGACCTGAGAGATAGGTATTGGTGGCCTGGTATGAAAAGGACTGTAGCGTGTATTAAGTAAGTGTTGACTTCTTTGAAGGTTAAGGCTGAAATCATAAGGCAATCCGACTTGTTGCAGCAACATGAGTTTCTGAATGGAACATGAGAAGTGATAGAAAAAAATAAAATTAACTATGGATTTGTGACTAAGTTGCCTAGTGACTTGTAAATGGGCTGACACAAATCTAGGTCATTTACAGGCGGTGAACTAAGTCTGATCATTTTCTACCTATAGTGAGGGATTATAAGATGGACTAGATTGGCTAGATTGTTTTGATTGAGATAGTTATAGATATGGTGTGCCATCTTGATCAATCGGATTTGATGTCGTTTCACTCAAGTTTTGGCAGTCAATGCAAGAGGCATTAGGAACTCGTTTAGACATGAGTACGGCTTACCACCCTCAAACCGACAGTCAGAGTAAGCATACTATTCAAACTTTGGAAGACATGCTTAGAGCGTGCATCCTGGACTTCGAAGGAAGTTAAGATGTTCATCTTCCATTAATTGAGTTTTCGTATAACAATAGTTATCATGGTAGCGTAAGATGTGCTCCGTTTGAGGCATTGTATGGTAGAAAGTGTCATTCTCCAATTATGTAGGCTGAGGTTAGAGAAGGTCAGTTGATAGGACCTGAGTTAGTGCAAGAGACTACTAAGAAGATCTGCAGCTAAGGATAGGAATTAAGGATGCGGCGTGTATCGTAAAAGAGTTATTCTGATAAGAGGAGGAGACTCTAGGTTTAGTGTAGGTGACTATGTTTTGCTCAAAGTGTCGCCTTGAAAAGGTGTGGTACGCTTTGGGAAGAAAGAGAAACTAGCACCTAGATTTATTGGACCTTTTGAGATTATTAAGAAAATAGGCCCAGTGGCCTACAGGTTAGATTTACCTGAGGAGTTAGATGGTGTTCATGACACGTTCCATGTGTCAAACCTTAAGAAGTGTTTGGCTGATCCAACACTGCAAGTTCCCTTGGATGAGATCCAAGTTGATGCCAAGTTGAATTTTGTGGAAGAACCTATGGAAATTTTGGAAAGAGAGTTCAAGAAGTTGAAGCATAGTAGGATTGCCGTTGTCAAGGTTCGGTGGAATTCGAAACGTGGTCCTGAATTCGCATAGGAACGTGAAGGTCAGATGAAGCTTAAGTACCCGCATTTGTTTAGTGATGGTAGTAGTTGATTTTTGGGGTCGAAATTCTTTTAAGGGGGGGTAGAATGTGACATTTACCCTTTTTGTGTTCTAAATATTTCATTTTTAGACCTTTGACTATTTGACGTTTGTCAGTTTATTTAGATATTATACCGTGTTGACGGTGGTAATTTTGTTGAGAATTATGTTAGTTTATGGTTATTTGTGAATAATAGTCTTTTTGAGAGGTTATTATTATGTTAGTTAAGTTCTGGCTGGTTGACCCGTGAATTTTCGAGAAATGTCGAAAAACGAGTCCTGGCACGTCCGTTAATGTCCAAATGAGTTTTTGGGGAATAAAGCATGAAAATATGTCAAGTAAATACTCTAAGTTATTGGAAAAGTACTTTTAAGATGAACAAAAATGCTAATTAACTTTGGGGAAATTTTTACGATCAAGTTTTATGAGCTTTTAAGTGAACCCGACACGAAAAAAAGACCCGAACCCCTCTTGGATTCCAAATCGAATTAGAAAGAGCCTAGGAGGCAAGATGCCTATTTTCTAGCAAATGTGTTGTTACTTGGTACCATTATATTCCCATTACCAACATTCTTCTCATTATCCATTTCATTTAAAAAAATAAAACACACTAGTGTGTGTGTTGTTCGTCCGCCACCAAACCACAACCAAACACCATAAATTTCCAACTTTGATCAAGAACATGATGTTCCGGGTTGATACGAGTATTTGGGTATTCATTTAAATAATGTTTGGGTTGTCCTGTTCGGATCAAAATCTATATTTTTGAAGACTTTCTTGTAGGTTTCTAAACTTAAATCTTGTTTGTCCTTTTGGGTTTATATTGATGCATAGATGTTAGTTGTACAAGTTGATCGTCGTAAAAATCAATTTTTGGAAACGAAACGGATAAAAGGATGTGTTTGCGTCTTGCGGCGCAAACCATCTCACATACATCAACAACAAACATAAAAATAAATAAAAGGTTTTTTGTAGTTTTGATGTTGTGGTCGTGATGGTTGAAAAACATATATTGCTAGATAGGTTATTTTGTATAGTAACTTATATAGCTTATTTTGTGGGCTTTTCGTGGCTTATTTTGAGCTTATATGCTCGCGGCTTATTTAAAGAAACACAAGGGATGTGTTTTTGGTTATTTGCTTTATATATGCATATATTTGCGGACTATTTTTATGGCTTACGGTGTTAACCAAATTTATATCTTAGCTTATTAACTTATTTTTAAGCTTATGGACTAGTTTTTGGAGATTTTTGGCTCGCGGCCCATTAAGCACAAATAAGCTGTGGCTTATTTGTTGGCTTATTGTGGTCTGTGTTATTTTCTACTTATTGGTATGAGCTTATGTATATAAATGGGCCTTGGTTTTGGGCTTGGGTCGTATTTTGGACGTATAAATACCTTAATAGACCCTTGTTGGGCCTTAAACCCCAATAAGCGATATTTATTCATTTTAAGAGTTTTTGAAGGACTTTTGAAAGTGAAATGTATTTACAAAGTGATATTGAACGTTGTTTTGGGAAAAAACATTTTAGTAAACGTTAAAGATTTAGATTTTGGAATTTTGTTGGAAAGTGTCGAAATTGTGAAAAGTGTTTTGAATTAAGGTTTGAAACCTTGGAAAACGTTGTATAAACGTACGGGTCATGTCGAAATTTCGTAAAAAGTTTATACTTAGAAATTTTACTTAAGAACATGATTTTTGATTTTAAATAATAAAATATTATTTTATTATTTTAATAAATTCACTAAAAGACGAAAAATATAATTTTTCTCGAATCTATCCTAATATGTTTTTTATGAGTAAACGATTCATTTTTAACCATATTATGATTATTTTTACGATAACTAAGGTTATCAAATGGACTTATCAGGATATATTTATAATTATTTATTATAAATATTTACTTATAATACTTATCAATTCTCTTTAATAGTATAAGTATGTATCGTTGAGATATCGGATTGATAAGATATTTTGGGGTGAGACGTCAACCATCACACCACTAAATTGATACGGGTAATTGTACAACGTGTCTAATCTCCATGCATCAAACGTGAAGACTATTTTGGAAATGAATGATTAAAATGGGACATTAACCGGACTAGGTCGTGTGTGGACGTCGTTGCATTTACTTGTTTAATTGAGATTTGGTTGCTTAAGACTTGCTTGAGGTGAGTTATGGTAGCCCTATTTTTCTACTATTTTTCCATTGGGGGAAATGATACTCAAATGTGTTTTGAACTGTTTTCTTTTGAACTGTGCGAAAAGTGGTTTTGTTTTTGGGACAATTATGTGCTTATGATTGCTATGTGAATATATGTGATGAAATGTTACTTGCATGTACTGTGTTTTACATGTCAAGGGTTGTGATTTTACTTACGTGTACTATGTTTGGCACAACAAGGGTGATTGGCAAGGAATTGCCATGTCTATTGTGGTCCTGCCCTAATATAGTGCTCCAGCTAGTTAGCCCTTTAGGTGCGTAAGTGACATATTGTGTTTTCATGACTAGCGGGGATGCTAGGGCATGGTGACCGACTAGCAGGAATGCTAGGTCGTGTTACATGATTAGGGGGGATGATAAGTCATGGGTGATTTGCATATATTCACTGTCATATTGCACTATTGTCCACTATTTTGAGATATTGGCACAGCTTATGGTTTAAGGTCAAACTTACGAGCTCACCAATATTATTGTTGACGTTTTCGAGTATCATTTTTAGGTGAAGCGAAAGATGAATAGGTTGGTGATATATGATAGCAGGCTTAAGAGTATCCCGTGTGGATCTTTCATGTGAAGCATTGTGTCCTCTACTTGGTGTTGTGTCGCATAAGTACTCGCTCGCGATGTAGAACGTTAGATAGTCATTAATTGCTCTATAATACTTTAGGAGAACCAAACAAATAGACAAGCTACTGTCTTCACCAGTCAGTCTCCCCCTTTCACAAACCTCATACACAACAACAACACCACTACAACACACCCCCCCAACAACACACCCCCCACCCCAACCAACAACCACCCCCCCCCAACACCACCCCATGATCCCCCCACCCCCTCCCAAACACATTATTTTTTTGGGACCCCTGTGTGTTGTAAGTAGAATTGTAAGGATTATGGGATTTGGTTATGATTTGGGAATCACTCGAGGTTTGTTTGAGGGTTGATGGTTTCAAAACACTTGAAGGTTATGCATTTTTAGTTTCTTATATTGTATCTTGTGTTATGATTGATCATTATGTTGCATTCCCGAGTTTCTGCCATTGTCGGGGTGTGACACTAGTTATATCGTAGATGGCATTTTCGTGTATTTTGCCATACCTAGTGAATAGTACCTACATATACATCATAAGTGTGACAAGGAAATAGGATTAGGAGAAGCTACCAAGGATCACGCATGATTAAGTAAACACTACTCCTTTATCATACAAATCCCCTTATCTTTAGTTAGTTAATTAGTTTAATTAGTAGATTAAAACAAACCACCTTCAAAACCCGAGATTTTACCTTGCTTTCATAAAATATAAAAACACCAAAAATAATCTTCTCTCAATACCTAGTTCTTAGCTACGTTTAGTTCGGACCTATACTGACGCCTATTCCCCTAGAGAACGCTAACAACCCCTGTGTCTTGCCTATACTACACTACAACGGTTAGGTACACTTGCCTAGGGAGTTGTAAAGCCGAAGTGAGTTTCACAACCTCATCAGGTTGTTAGTCATATTTTTGTGGATGATTGTGTTAATTTTTTGACCAAAAAAGTCTACTGGTATGATCCAGTGAAAGTTAATTGGGTGACTGTTATGATTTATCAAAAGTCAAATAATCAGTATAACCATTTGGCATTAAGAACAACAACTGATCATGGATAATCTACTACCCCAAACACTATGACAGTTAACTTCAAGCATCCTTTTGACTTTTCTTCGATTCTTCCATGAAAAAAGATGAAGAAATTGTTGAAATGGTTTCCTAATAGTTTGAAGTGGTTTTGTTAGTGTTTTTTTACTTGCATAGTTGGTCCCTAATGACATCAAATAACGTCACATTTATACCATCATTTATCCCAAATAAGTTACCTACTTTTGTATAATTATTGCAAGAATTTATACTTAATTGCTTAAAAGTGTTATTTGTAGTAATTAAGGAGTGATTTGTGAAGACATGCTAAAAGGCGCGTATTTTGGAGCTAAAATGAAGACATTTGAAGATACCCTAATTCTGCCCAATACACCGTATCCACTAAAAGAGATACGGCGTATCAGCGCCATGTCTTCACAAGAAAACGCGTATTCACAATTCCTAATACGGCGTATCCACCTTCTGCCATACGCCATATCCATGAAGATAACTATTCAGAGATACGAAGATATTATTATTTTGGGAATGTATATTATGCTGATCATAAACTTTGCACGCACTCCAACGGATACACCCCAATACGCCGTATTGGCCTAGCCCAATACGGCATATCCAACTTTTTTTAGAGGTTATAAATAGAAGACTCAAAAACAAGTTTTCAGTGTGCAAAATCATATTCTTCATACCATACACATAAAGGACGATTTTCTGAAGAGAAAAAGAGCAACAAAGGTTAAGCATCGATCACAGATCCATAGAAGACACCGTGTAATTCCCATACTCTTGTAATCAGTTAATTTTTGGTATCGTTCGGTAAAATGTTTAGTTTACCTTGGTTATTTGATCACGTTTGTATAATTACAATGGTTTGTTTTAAAATCAATTTTCTTAATTTATCGTTGAAAGTTTAATTATGTTTATCACATGATACTTGTCTACGTGTTTGAATATGTGACCTATCATTCAACTGAGTCTAGTTACGCCTAACAAGTGAGCTAGATACCGGGATAGCTCTCCATATCGTGTTTTATATTACTGACCAATAGGATCACAAATAACGTTCTGTCTTTGTCTTTAAATTAAGAGCTTAGTTGGACCGACAAGTGACCTGTAATGTTTCAACAAGTATGTTCTTGATTAATGGATAAAGATTTGAATAGTGGACTACCAGTATATATAATACCGTCAAACAATAAGTAGGTAAAGTCTTGATCGGTTAGGGTTTATCAAGATCACCATTGCTATAATCCCTAGATAGATTATAATTGAACTAAAAAGATGCTTTATGTGGATGCGTTAATTGTGACAGGATTCAACGTATCTAGGTCTTAGGATGATGTCCCGCCTAAGTCTTAAGAATGATATGCCGCTTCGAGATAAGAAATCATTGCACTAAATAAACAAACCAACATTTAATAGGATTTAATATGGCTAATACAGTTTTCTATTATTTGGCTTGCACCGCTCTTTTATCTTCTGATTGTTTTCTTGCATGTTTATTGTGTTTAGCATTGATTATTGTCACCATAAAACTTATGCCAGCCTCTCAAGCTGAAAACCCCCATACCTGTTAGAAGCGTATATAGCATAAGTTTAACAAGTAATTAGAATTAACTTAACTAGAGTAATTAAAATACAGATAGATTATAAGGTTAACGACCTCGCTCTTAGTGTTCGACATCCTACTTACCACGAAACTCCACCCGATCGGGTACACTGCCCGTTAAAGTGTTGTTTTAGGATAAGTCGGCTAAATACAAATTTAAAACTTGGTAATCAATAAATTGACCCTACACGACAGCACATCAAGTTTTTGGCGCCGTTGCCGGGGAATGAAAAAGTTTAACCTTTAATTTTATTAGTATTTCTAACCATTAGCTTAGAATTAATCTAATTAGTGTAATATAATTCTGTTTGTAATTAATTTAATTACGTGATTTAATTCCCGCATTATTTAATTTCTAAGTATCCTGTTTTGACAGATCAACAGATACGCCGTATCCACCAGTTGGATATGACGTATCGACCTTTCCACTTAGAACAGCGTAATGATCTACAGTCTAAACAACGTATCTGTTCTTCCAAACGATATAGCGTATTCTGTGTAATCAATACGGCGTACTGACCTTCAGCAGACAATACGACATATTCAAATTAATTGAATACGA
The DNA here is from genome assembly GCA_026074375.1 of Tanacetum coccineum. Classification (NCBI taxonomy): domain Eukaryota; kingdom Viridiplantae; phylum Streptophyta; class Magnoliopsida; order Asterales; family Asteraceae; genus Tanacetum; species Tanacetum coccineum. Next base: position 49,422 of record BQNB010012189.1, on the reverse strand, counting down.
CGTATTTATCATCTGATACAGTAACAATTGCTATTTTTTATTGGATTTCCTGTTTATCATGTTCTTTCCCGAGAGGGCAGATCCTACTGATCATTTTGTGCTTATTCTCAGGAAACCATTTGACGAACAATGGCAGAACCTATTCTGAATGAAGCTCGAGCTGAACAAAACCTTGTTGAGCCAAGTATCGAAAGCGATATGAAATATGAACTCACTGAGGAATTATTAAAGGAGCTACGTAGTAACACTTACAGCGAAAGGGTTGAAGAAGATGTGGTCGGCCACATCGCTAAAATTCTTGAAATACTAGATTTGATTAAAATAGATGGTGTGGACCCTTTTCAACTCCTCATGATGACTTTGCCCCTCTCACTTTCTAAGAAAGCAAGAAAATGGTGGATGAATGAGGGAAATGGAAAAATCAACACTTGGGAAGAATTGGTGAATAAATTTTTTAGTAAATTCTATCTACTGTCCTGTGCCAGCAATTATGATAAAATGTGCGAAGATGATGAAGAAGGTCTTGACCCGCTCGATTTTATAACCCGAAGGAATTCAAATTTAAAAGACCATAAAAAAGTTGATGGAACAACCAAACGCACATTATTATATTCTTGGATAGAAGTGGGAAACAATGAAGGGTTAATGGATGGAGATATATCAAGCGACAATGATCGAGACCAAACTGATTCATCTATGATCATAAAATCTGAGATAAAGAGTGGTGATGAATTCTTAAAAATATTGCGTGATAACTCCTTCAATGGAATGTATGGGAGTGACGTTATCGATCACATTGCAAAAGTGCTCGAAATAACCGAATGGATCAAGATTCCTAATGTGGATAAGGATGAACTTTGATTACACCTGTTCTCGAAATCACTTAGTGAAGATGCCGAGCAATGGTGGAACAATGAAGGAACAACTACTACCTTGAAGGAATTGTGTGAAAAAAATCCTATATAAATATTACCCATTGTCCCATACATACAAAAGTAAAATTCCAGCTGATTTAGAGCACGGAACGGATTACTTTGAATTTCTATATTGGCTGGCATCAAAATTTAACAACTACTGGGAGCTAGACAAGAACTTAAAAAACGGACCATGGGAGTTTTATGTGAATGGACGAACTAATAGAACGATTAATGACCTCGTTAAATACAACGATCCATGCCAGGAAAACAGCAAAAAGACATGCTCAGATTTATTTTTCAAACCTTACTTGGATGCGCAAGATGGAAAAGACATCTACGAAATTATAGATAAAGATTATTCTCTGATAATTCCCGCTCATCACGACATCAGCAACCCAGACGAGCTGTGCCAAACTGAAGAATTTACCGTCGTATGGTATACGGTAGGATCTTGCGAAGAATAAATCACTGTGGGGCTAAGCAAAATTAGTGCTGTAGAAAAAACCCCTGGCAGCATGTCTTGCATCTACCACAAACTCTTCAATAAGAAAGATCGCGGATGGACCATAACGCGCACCAAATGAATAAAGAATGAGGAAGAAAAGGAAAAAGTCAAACTTAACGACTAGCTGAAACAAAAGTGCTTCTCGAGAGACAACCCAGTCATTTTTAAATTGTTTGAATTGTTTTTAAATTGTTTTTCAAGAGCTGTCATACCCAAACACTCTATAACGGCGTATCGAACCCCGCTGGATACGCAATAGATGCGTGTCCTGAGCAGCGTTATCAGTCTGTAAGATTTAATTTAGTACTTTAAAATTCTTTAATTTGATATTTTACAGGAACCATACGACGAATCCTAAGTTTTGGGATAATGATGACTACTTGATCCCTAACAGTTGTGTGTTTATTGTTTTCCTGCATTTCACATAACTGATGATAGGAATTTTCACTTTTGTCTTCTAATCTTTTATGTAGGCTATAAGAAAATCGACGATATGGTATACTCTAAACAAGACGTGTGTTGAAATCGTACGAAGCATTCTGAAGCCTCGTAAACACACTTTTTGCTCAAGAACTCAAATTGGAGAATCTTCCCAGCGCAAATATCACAAGGGAGTTTCCTCGTTCTAATTTCTACTTTCCCTATTTCTTAATTGGTTTTATTTATACAACAGGACTGTGTATAATCTAAGTGGAGGGAGATAGAGATATAGAATGCCTACTTAGTCCTTGGTCTTTTACAAATAACATGCTAATATGCTTATAATTATGCGCCAAAGTTCTAAAATTTATTCTAGATAACTTTTGTAGAAATTACTATCTTTACATGACCTCTGCGCACTATATCCCCTTATTGACACATAAATTGTGAAGAATTAAAGCCTATTCTGAGTTTCCAAACAGTTACTAATAAATCTCACAAAAATATAATGTGTCGATGAAGTAGTGGACTTTAGAAACTTGGCCTGGTATATCACTCGAGACCACAACACGATGAGACTATGGTATTAGATGGAGAAACATTTTCTCTCTAAACTGGTAAATTGTTTTAGGAATCACCAAAAAAAGGGGCCCCCTAAATGTGTAAAATTAACTCTAACTACACTGTTAGTTAAACCCGATGTAACCTTTGCATACCACTCAGCTTTAAGAGTAAGATACCCTACTGAAACTCACCTTTTCTAAACCATTCCCTGTCTTTTCACACCATTGTCATTTCGTCTTCCACCTTACAACTTAGCCTACCCAGAGATTAAGTCCTACTTAATCAAAGTTCTAAGTTGCTTTTGTGAAAAGTTTTGTATTTCCCTGTATCAAAGTGAAATTTCTTCTATCTCTGTTATGACTCATGTAAATTGCACAAATTGACAATGGGAAAATTTGTAGCTCGTGTATTTTTGCTACTTTCCACGATTATGTATCTAATGTCCGAAGTATGAAGTGTTAAAGGAAAATTCTTATCCGAAAAATTATGATTGTGACGAACGGTGAAATTGCACCGAGGATTATGTATTTTAATGAATATTATAAAAATTGAGAAAAAAAAAAAAAAAAAATAGATCAAAATGCATCAAAATCGGGAAGGAAGTTTGTATAGTCGGTTTCCGCTAAACTTAAACCGGTGAGATTCTTTAGACAAGTAGGGTATATAAACGAACCGGACAAACACGAACGAAGCCTTGTTCATGTTCGTTTATTCTAATTTTAAAACCGACAAATAAACGAACACTTTGAAACGCTTAAACGAACAAATATTGCTTGTACTATTGAGCGTTTACTTAAGAAAATTAATTGTTCAAGCGTCGTTTATGTTCCGTCTTCATAAATAAAAAAAATAAACGAACATTAATACGGAACATAAACGAACTCGAACATCAAATAAACGTAAAAAAAACATTATCAAAATATAGCATAAATATTATGTTTATAAGATGATGTGTTATCTAACATAGACCAGATTTAAAAGTATACAATTAAAAGATATATATACAGAACAAAAACATATAACGTAAACATCAAACGACACATTAATAAACGCCTAATCATTACGTATCACGAACATAAACGAAACCGTACACGACTTGTGTTCATGTTCGTTCATTTATTTAATAACAAACGTAAACTATAAATGATCAATGTTCATGTCATTTAATAAATAAACGATACAGAATGAACTTTTTACCGAAAGTTTTCATGAAATGTTCTCACTGAAACGATCAGTTTGTTACAGCCCCTAACTTGGAAGGAATAGATTGATTCGTGGATAAAAATCAAACGATGTAATAAGTTTTGTATTAAGTGAGCCGATATCACACTTTTGTAAAAAGTATACGATAAGTTTGCACGATCAGTAAGGGAAAGTTGAACCGTTATGGGAACCGCCAACTTAGTTTTTCTTTCTGTCATCTCTATGATCGAGGGCGTGAGTGTATATATATCGAGTCATTTATCATGGAAACGGTTTGGGGAAAAGTTACTAGCAACTACCTTATTTTGTTCAAACTTAATCTATTTTTTTATCATATTAATTAACAAAAATTTACTTCCCATTCCTAGCAATTTACCTTAGGTTTTACTCGAACGAGGTTGGATTGGGTCATGCATGTCTATTCAATCGTTACGGCCATCGTAAGCATGATTTAGTCCGCGCCTGTTGGTTTATTACATACTTCCTGTGGAAAACGTAAACACGGTCCTCTACCCTATTCTCACTCGTCACTCCTAACCTTTGGATAAAGCTCATATGAAGAAGTGTTCGAAAACACACATGTCTATCTGGTCATTATGGCCATCGTATATGTGCTTCAGCCGCCTGTTGGTGTGTACTATATCGGTGAAAGATTGTAAGAATGACTTAACCATAGACCTTATAGTAAAAAAACCCAATTGTAACCTTTTGACTTGTTTTCTCTTAGCTCTATGGTGGACAAGTGTATCCTTGCCAACTTATGATACGAAGCTATCACAACCGAGCAATACTAGAGCGTAACCACTTTAAATGTTACACCCCCTAGATTACTTTGAGTGATCTAAAGTGATTTCATTTCCATAGTTCGAGTAGGTGTTTGGTCTTGTACAAGAATTAAAACAAAAGAAGTACTTAATAACGGAAAAATCCTTTGACTTCAGTTATGATACAATTCAATATAATCTAAAGTCTACTTGAGGACATAAATAAGGATACTTAAGTGGGAGATATTTGATGACAACAAATAACGTCACATTATAGCATCAGTTACATCCCTAATAAGTAACTACTGTTGTAATAATTATTGCAAGAATTTGTACTTAATTGCTGAAAATTTATTTGCATAATTGATGAGTGATCTTGTGAAGATATGCAAAAGGCCAGATTTTTGGAGTTAAAAACGAATACATTTAAAAGATACCCTAATTCCTGCCAATACGCCGTATCCGCTAAAAGAGATACGGCGTATCAGCGCCAAGTCTTTACAAGATAACACGTATTTATCAATTCCAATACAGCGTGAACTCCCACCTTCTACTGCCATAACGCATAACGATGAGACAAAACTATTCACAGATATGAGAAAGATATTATTATTTTGGGAATGTATATTATGCTGATCATAAACTTTGCACGCACTATCCAAGGGATCACCCAATACGCCGTAGTGCCTAAGCCAATACGGCGTAACTAAGCTTTTTCAGAGTTAATAAATAGAAGACCTAAAACAAACGAGTTTTCATGTTCAAAATCATAATCTCTTCATACCATACACATAAAGTGAGCGACTCTTACTGAAGAGAAAAGGCAACAAAGGTCAAGCATCCGATCATGATTCCATAGAAGACACCCATGTAATTCTATACTCCTATGTAATCATTTCATCTTTATGTGGTACTCGATCGGTAAAACATTAGTTTACCTTGGTTTAAACTTGATCATTAGCTTGTACAATTACCAATGGTTATCCGGCTAAAACCCTGGGTATTAGACCATCTAATGAAGATTTAGTTGTTTTAGGTTTGTATTATAATCATTTTCTTAATTTAACATACTGAAAATTATTAATCATGTTTATCAGCATAATACTTGTCTACGAGTTTGACTATAGCCGACCTAAATCACATATTGAAGTAGGGTTGTAAACGAACCAGACGAACACGAACGAAGCCTTGTTCATGTTCGTTTATTTAATTTTAACCGGACAAATAAACGAACACGAACGCTTAAACGAACAAATATTCTTGTTTATGAGCGTTTATTAAGAAAATGAGATGTTCATGTTCGTTTATGTTCGTTCATTAAAAAAATAAACGAACATTATACGAACATAAACGATCGAACATAAATAAACGTAAAAAAAACATTATCAAATTATGCATAATATTATGTTTATAAGTGTTGTTTTATCTAAACATACCAGATTTAAAAGTATACAATTAAAAGATATGATATACAAACATAAACATATAACTAAACATAAACGAACATTAATAAACGCCTAATCGAACGTTCACGAACATAAACGAACGAACACGACTTGTGTTCATGTTCGTTCATTTAATTAAACAAACGTAAAATAATGTTCATGTTCATTCATTTAATAAATAAACGAACACGAATGAACTTTTTACCGAACGGTTCATGAAATGTTCACTGAACGTTCAGTTTGTTTACAGCCCTACTTGGAAGGATAGATTATTCGTGGATAAAAATCAACGATGTATAGTTTTGTATTAAGTGGCCGATATCACCACTTTTGTAAAAGTATGTAAGTTTGCGATGTAAGGGAAGTTGACCGTTATGGGAACGCCAACTTAGGTTGTCTTTGTCATCTCTATGATCGAGGCGTGTGTATATATTTTGAGTCTTTATCATGGAACGGTTGGGGAAAAGTTACTAGCAACTACCTTATTTGTTCAAGCTTAATCTATTTGTTTTATGAATATTATTAACAAAAATTTACTTCCCATTCCTAGCAACTAACCTTAGGTTTTAATCAAACGAGGTTTGGATTGGGTCATGCATGTCTATTCCGTCGTTACGGCCATGTAAGCATGATTTAGCCGCCTTGTTGGTTTATTACTTTTGGTGAAAACTAGAAGGTCTCTACCCTATATCACTCTTCATCCTAACCTTTGGTTAAGCTCGAATGAAGATGTGTTCGAACACACATGTCTATTCCGTCATTACGGCCGTGTATGTGTGCTTCAGCTGCCTTGTTGGTGTAGTACTATCGGTGAAAGATTGTTAGAATGATTAACCCTTAGCCTTATATAAAAACCCAATTTACCTTTTGACTTGTTTCTCCTTAGCTCTAGTGGTGGAGATGTGTATCCTTGCCAAGCTTATGATATGAAGCTAATCACAACCGAGCAATTGAGCGTACCACTTAAATGTTACACCCTAGATTATTTGAGTGATCTAAGTGATTTCATTTCCATATTTCATGAGGTGCTTGGTCTTGTACAGGTGATTAAAACAAAAGAAGTGCTTAAACGGAAAAATCACTGACTTCGGTTAGGATACATTTTCAATATAATCTAAAGTCTACTTGAGGACAAGTAGGATTCAAGTGGGGGGATATTTGATGACATCAAATAACGTCACATTTATACCATCATTTATCCCGAATAAGTTAACTACTTTTGTATAATTATTGCAAGAATTGTACTTAATTGCTTAAAAGTGTTATTTGCAGTAATTGAGGAGTGATTTGTGAAGATATGCTAAAAGGCGCATATTTTGGAGCTAAAACGAAGAAATTTGAAGATACCATAATTCTGCCTAATACGCCGTATCCGCTAAAAGAGATACGGCGTATCAGCGCCAAGTCTTTACAAGAAAACACGTATTTACAATTCCCAATACGGCGTATCCACCTTCTGCCATACGCCGTATCCATAAAGATAACTATTCAGAGATATGAAGATATTATTATTTTGGGAATGTATATTATGTTGATCATAAACTTTGCACGCACTCCAAGGGATACACCCCAATACGCCGTATTGGCCTAGCCCAATACGGCGTATCTAGATTTTTTCAGAGGTTATAAATAGAAGACTCAAAATGAGTTTTCAGTGTGCAAAATCATATTCTTCATATCATACACATAAAGGACGACTTTCTGAAGAGAAGAAGAGCAACAAAGGTCAAGCATCGTTCACGATTCCATAGAAGACACCGTGTAATTTCTATACTCTTGTAATCAATTAATTTTTGGTATCGTTCGGTAAAACATTTAGTTTACCTTGGTTATTTGATCATGCTTGTACAATTACAATGGTTATGGGCTAATACCCTTGGGTATTAGCCATCTTAATGAAGATTTAATGTTTGGTTTGTTTTAAAATCGATTTTCTTAATTTATCGTTGAAAGTTTAATTATGTTTATCACATAATACTTGTCTACGTGTTTGAATATGCGACCTATCATTCAACTGGGTCTAGTTACGCCTAACAAGTGAGCTAGATACTGGGATAGATCTCCATATCATGTTTTATATTACTGGACCAATAGGATCACAAATAACGTTCTGTCTTTAAATTAAGAGCTTAGTTGGACTGACAAGTGACCCGTAATGTTTCAACAAGTATGTTCTTGATTAATTGATAAAGATTTGAATACTGGACTACCAGTATATAAAATACCGTCAAACAGTAAGTGGGTAAAGTCTCGATGGGCTAGGGTTTATCAAGATCACCATTGCTATAATCCCTAGATAGATTATAATTGAACTAAAAGGATGCTTTATGCGGATGCGTTAATTATGACAGGATTCAACGTATCTAGGTCTTAGGATGATATCCCGCCTAAGTCTTAAGAATGATATGCCACTTCGAGATAAGAAATTATTGCACTAAATAAACAAACCAACATTTAATCGGATTTAATATGGCTAATACAGTTTTCTATTATTTGGCTTGCACCGCTCTTTTATCTTCTGATTGTTTTCTTGCATGTTTATTGTGTTTAGAATTGATTATTGTCACCATAAAACCTGTGCTAGTCTCTCAGGCTGAAAACCCCCCATATCCGTTAGAAGCGTATACAGCATAGGTTTAACAAGTAATTAGAATTAACTTAACTAGAGTAATTAAAATACTGATAGATTATAAGGTTAACGACCTTGCTCTTAGTGTTCGACACCCTACTAGCAACTACCTTATTTGTCCAAGCTTAATCTATTTGTTTTATGAATTTTATTAACAAAAATTTACTTCACATTCCTAGCAACTAACCTTAGGTTTTAATCTAACAAGGTTTGGATTGGGTCATGCATGTCTATTCCGTCGTTACTGCCATGTAAGCATGATTTAGCCGCCTTGTTGGTTTATTACTTTTGGTGAAAACTAGAAGGTCTCTACCCTATATCACTCTTCATCCTAACCTTTGGTTAAGCTCGAATGAAGATGTGTTCGAACACACATGTCTATTCCGTCATTACGGTCGTGTATGTGTGCTTCAGCTGCCTTGTTGGTGTAGTACTATCGGTGAAAGATTGTTAGAATGATTAACCCTTAGCCTTATATAAAAACCCAATTTACCTTTTGACTTGTTTCTCCTTAGTTCTAGTGGTGGAGATTGTGTATCCTTGCCAAGCTTATGTTCCGAGCTAATCACAACGAGCAATTGAGCGTACCACTTAAATGTTAACCTAGATTATTTGACTGTTCTAAGTGATTTCAATTCTATATTTTCGTGAGGTGCTGGTCTGTACAGGTGATTAAAACAATGAAGTGCTTAAACGGATAAATCTTGACTTCGGTTAGGATACATCTTCAATATAATCTAAAGTCTACTTGAGGACAGGTAGGATTCAATGTAGATGGGGGATATTTGATGACATCAAATACACGTACATTTATACCATCATTTATCCGAATAAGTTAATACTTTTGTATAATTATTGCAAAGAAATTGTACTTAAATTGCTTATAAGTGTTATTTGCAGTAATGAGGAGTGATTTGTGAAGATAGCTAAAAGGCGCATTATTTTGGAGCTAAAATGAAGACATTTGGAAGCTACATAATCATGCCCAATACGCCGTATCCGCTAAAAGAGATACGGCGTATCAGCGCCATGACCTTAACAAGATAAACAGTTTTACAATTCCCAATACGGGCGTATCCACCTTTTGCCATACGCCGTATCAATGAAGATAACTATCAGAGATATGTAGATATATTATTTGGGAATGTTATTATGCTGATTCAACCTTTGCACGCACTCTTTTTTTTAAAAGGGATACACCCTAATACGCCGTCTTGGCTAGGCCCAATGCGGCGTATCTAGCTTTTTTCAGAGGTTATAAATAGAGTGACTCCCAAACATGGAGTTTTCGGTGTGCAAAATCATATTCTTCATACCATACACATAAAAGATGATTTTCTGAAGAGAAGAAGAGCAACAAAGGTCAAGCATCGTTCACGATTCCATAGAAGACACCGTGTAATTTCTATACTCTTGTAATCAATTAATTTTTGGTATCGTTCGGTAAAACATTTAGTTTACCTTGGTTATTTGATCATGCTTGTACAATTACAATGGTTACGGGCTAATACCTTTGGGTATTAGCCATCTTAATGAAGATTTAATGTTTGGTTTGTTTTAAAATCGATTTTCTTAATTTATCGTTGAAAGTTTAATTATGTTTATCACATAATACTTGTCTACATGTTTGAATATGCGACCTATCATTCAACTGGGTCTAGTTACGCCTAACAAGTGAGCTAGATATTGGGATAGATCTCCATATCATGTTTTATATTACTGGACCAATAGGATCACAAATAACATTCTGTCTTTAAATTAAGAGCTTAGTTGGACTGACAAGTGACCCCTAATGTTTCAACAAGTATGTTCTTGATTAATTGATAAAGATTTGAATAGTGGACTACCAGTATATAAAATACCGTCAAACAGTAAGTGGGTAAAGTCTCGATGGGCTAGGGTTTTTCAAGATCACCATTGCTATAATCCCTAGATAGATTATAATTGAACTAAAAGGATGCTTTATGCGGATGCGTTAATTGTGACAGGATTCAACGTATCTAGGTCTTAGGATGATATCCCGCCTAAGTCTTAAGAATGACATGCCACTTCGAGATAAGAAATCATTGCACTAAATAAACAAACCAACATTTAATCGGATTTAATATGGCTAATACAGTTTTCTATTATTTGGCTTGCACCGCTCTTTTATCTTCTGATTGTTTTCTTGCATGTTTATTGTGTTTAGAATTGATTATTGTCACCATAAAACCTGTGCTAGTCTCTCAGGCTGAAAACCCCCCATATCCGTTAGAAGCGTATATAGCATAGGTTTAACAAGTAATTAGAATTAACTTAACTAGAGTAATTAAAATACTGATAGATTATAAGGTTAACGACCTTGCTCTTAGTGTTCGACACCCTACTTATCACGAAACTTCACCCGATCGGGTACACTGCCCGTTAAAGTGTTGTTTTAGGATAAGTCGGCTAAATATAAATTTAAAACTTGGTAATCAATAAATTGACCCTACAGGATAGCACATCAGTCCCTATGCGTTCTATTGGCTTTCCGTTCCCCGCCAAATACAAAAAAAATGTTCTACACGTTACTTACTTACATGCTTGGTCCTTGTAATATGTGCATGATCTGATGTCACAGTTTAGCCGCATTTAACATTTACCTTTCCAGTTCCTAATGAAGTAATTATAATATTGACACTTATACAAATCCACTTGGCGTATCTTCATACAAATCCAAAACACACACATACATACATTAACTTCGCGTATCTTCCTTTAAATCTAAACCTTTTCACTATCCTAAACCCCTCCCCCTTTTCTATTGTTGTTGCTCTTGGATTTGTTCATATGAATGAACTCATGCAGACACAAAGGGAAGCTCAGCAAGCATATGAACTTTCCAACAAAATGATGTAGAGGCAGTTGCTTGCAACTGTACATTATAGGCATGCGATAATACAAGAGCTTGAAGGTTTGCCCGAAAATTTGTTGGCCTACAAGACGAGGGAGGACCTCAAACGTATTCAAAAGGTTGTCATGGTTGAGGTGATTGAGCTGAAGAAGGAATTGCGGCTTCAAGTCCCTCTATAAGGAGGTTGATTTTTATAGAAGTCTGTAAATGGTAGATGGTCGTATTTTGGGGTTGTTAAACGTTTCTTTCTATCAAGTTTTTGTTTGTTAATCATTGAAACATTTCACTATAATGTCTTGTTGGTTTTGTAGTTGATATTGTAATTGTCTTGTTGGTATTGTAGTTTTCTCTAAAAGCAAAAGAAACTATAATTTTTTATTACGGTGTTTGACCACTAAACTGTTTGACTAATACGTTGTTTGACCACTAATCTGTTTGACCAACGTTGTTACCATTTGACACCAAGAACAACAACTAATCATGGATAATACAACAAGAAGAATAATTGATCATGGAACATGCATACAATTGATTATATTAAATAAATCCAAACTAATTAATTCATTACAAACATAAATGAAGTGACAACACCTAACACTATCACAGTTGACTTCCAAAAGCAAGCATTATTTTGACTGTTCTTCATTTCCTCCATGAGTTGCAGCATTTGACCTTCCATATAAGCAAACTCAACTTGAAGGACTGCAAGTACTTCTCGGCTTGTTAATTCATTTTCTAGTTCTTCTCTTTGCGAAGGATTAAGAAGCAGATGCATCTCATATAATTGATTTCTGTACCATTTAATCTCTAAATCTGGATCACACCAATGCCATCTTTTGCACTTCTTGATTCCTTTTTTCTGAAAAAAAGAGATTTTATAATTAGGTAATAAAATAAGATAAAAAAAATGCAATGGCTTACATATTTGTTAGGGTAAACACCAAATCTGCGTGTCCAAGAGGTGAGCGTTATCAAAGGAAGGCCACATTTACACTGTGTAGGATCAAAGCTAGAAGATGAAGAAGACATTCTTAAAATGGTTTTTTGATTTTGCGCCTTTGGTTGTGTTTTTTTCTAGTAAAAACGCCAAGACTTTATAACCATTGCCGGTTGTGTTACCATGTTTTAATATTGTTATTGTAACTTGCACCGTTGGTCCTGAATGGTCTAGACTATTTGTTTTCCATTTCCCGCCAAAATAATAAATGTTCTACACGTTACTTGCACGCTTGGTCCTTGGAAAAAAAATTAGCCACCTTTTACATGTACCTTCCCAATGTAATATTTGCCTTTGTATAGTCGGTCAATCTCTATGTACCTTCACATGTATTTAAATACCCTTTGTATTTGGTCCTTAATCACCAAAAAACACACATCCATTCCCTAATTTACTAACCGCCTTTCACTAATCTCAAACTAAACTATTTCAATGGCTGTTAACAATGGGTTCGTGAATTTGGACCAACTCAGGGTCTTAGCAAATTTAGATCTGGTTAAAGATCAACTGCTCATGTATATTGATATGAAGACGCATAGGGAGGTTCAGCTCACAACTCAAATCAAGAATTTAACAAGGGATTTGCTTGAAATTATAGATGAAAGGCGTTTGTTTATAGGAGAGCTTGAACAATGTTTGCCGGCAAATGTGATGACGTATAAGACAAGGGAGAAACTCAAGCGCTAGCAGAAGGATGATCTTATAAGGGTGATGCAGATAGGGTTGACATGTTTTCAGTTGCGCCTTGAGGATATGAAGTGGTTTGACTTTAAAAGTCTTTGTAAACAAGGTCGGCTAGGGGTGGGTGGCGGGGTTATCTTTTTGTCTTATGGGTTATCTTATGGTAAAATTTGTTTTTTATGAATGTATGATTTAAATTTTCAGATATTAATGAATGAATTATTTCATTATAATGTGTGGTTGGTATTGCAGATGTTTTGTTGTATAAATTACTCTGTTTTACCATTACTCTGTTTGAACTACGTTGATACCTTCGACAATTTTTTTTGAAAACAAGTTGCATAACTAGTAAGCGTTGATAAGATGATTATCTTAAACATACCACCTTTACATTAAAATATACAAGGTAATTTAAGATCCAAAACATTAGTAATAGAAGATAGCAATTAAACGACCCATTAGCTTTCCATTAACGTTCGTCTCCAGTAAATGCATCATCTATCTATTCAGCATACACCCTTTTCCTCTTTAGTGGTCTTCTTTTGTCAAGTAGTTCATTAACACCATGGTTTGCAACCTCTTTACAAATGAGAAATTCTAGGCTACCGTTCTTAACAACAGGGTTTGGAACCTGTTCAACCTTAGCACCATCAATCTCATCAGACACATTATCATCCATCTCTTATTCCACTGCTTCACTAGTCATATCTACAAAATCACCACTTTGTTTTCCTATTTTGTTGTTGAAAGGTACCTCTTCTTCACAAACTTGTTCCTTGCTAACCTTGTCTTTCATTACGTTAGTGCCTTTGTCAAAATCAAAAGCATTAATACCGAACGTAAAGTCAATCTCAAACAAGGATCTTTTCCATTCGAATTCTTCTCTCCACCTTTTTGCCCTTTATTCATTCTTAGACTCATCAGACCATGGAGTTGGTATTAGCAACTCACTATCAAAGCCTGATAAACATACTTCACTTGGTGAACAATGTGTAAGTTTCATTGTTAGCCATGTTAACCAAGTGAAAGTGTAAATATTTAGATAAAAATGGCATGTGAGTTGGTCTTTAGGATTTTTCCTCTATTTAAAGACAACGCTCTGTAGCAAAACTCTTGGCGTGTAAACGGGAAAGACTAAATATAGAAGGTGATAAGCAGCAGTTGAAATCTTAAATGTTAGGGGAACCAAAAATGCGTAGATAATTAGGAGTAATACCTTCTCCATGCAGTTGAAACCATAAACCATAGGGGCAACCAAATTTCATAAGATAAACTATGCAATTTTAGAAATAGAAACTAAGGTGAATATTTGGCCAAGAAAGTTACACATACTTTACATTACACCCTATTTAATACTAGTGTAATGTGTTAACAAAGTAGAGCAGTATTTCAGTCATTCCACTAAAACATGAATTCACCATCAAATCATGAATGGGAAGAAGCCCTTGATGTAGACGATTCTGATCTTAGACTTACCCCTGTCGTCCGTCCTAGAAACAACCGTCACATAGTCCCTGAGATAACCACCACCACCCAAACCTTGATTTCAGCTTTAATTATATTTAATGTGTCGTCGTGTGGTGTATATTTAGTGATTATCAAGTTTTACATTTATATTTAGCCGACAAACCTAAAGACAACACTTTAACGGGCAGTGTACCCGGTCAAGATGTAGCTTCTCGGTAAGTAGGGTGTCGAACACTAAGAGTGAGAGTTAACCAAATATTCTATCAGTATTTTAATCTATCTAGATTAGTCTAATTACTGGTTAAACCTATGTTATACATATTTACTAGAGGTAAAAGGGGGGTTTTCAGCCTGAGAGACTGGCACAGGTTTAGCGGTGACAAAAGTTAATTCTAAACACAATAAATACTAAAGCAAATAATCACAAAATAAAGAAGCGGTACAAGCCAAATACTAGAAAACTGTATTAACCATGTTAAATCCGATTAAATGTTGATTTGTTTGTTTAGTGCAATGGCTACTTATCTCGAGGCGGCATATCATTCTTAAGACTTAGACGGGACATCATCCTAAGACCTAGACACGATTAATCCTGTCACAATTAACGCATCCGCATAAAGCATCCTTTAGTTTAATTATAATCTATCATAGGGAATTAAAGCAGTGGTGATCCTGTTAATACCCTAGCCCATCGGGAATTTACCCACTTATTGCGTGATGTTGTCTTATACGCCGGTAGTCCACCACCCAAATCAATTACCAATTAATTAAGAACAATATTGGTTAAATAATTATCGGGTCACCTGCCGGTCCAACTAAGCTCATAATCAAAGGGTAAGGACATGGTGTCATTTGTGATCCTATTGGTCTGGGCATACAAAACACAACATGGAGAGCTATCCCGGTATCTAGATTACTGGTTAGGTCTTACTAGGCCCAGTTGAATGATAGGTCGCATGTATAAGCACATAAACAAGTATAAGGCGATAAACATAATTAAACAACAACAATAAATTAAGAAAGCCAGATTAAAATAAACCAAACATTATAATCTTCATTAACATGGCTAATACCCGAGGGTATTAGCCCAAAATCATTGTAATTTTACAAGCGTGATCAAACAATTAGAAATTGAATGATTAAGAAAGTAAGAATTACACGATGTCTTCTATGGAATTAGGGTTGGTGCTTGACCTTGGCTGCTTCTAATATCTTGGAAAATTCGACTTTAGAGTGTATGGTATAGAGAATGTAATTTTTGCACACCGAAACTCGTTTTTAAATCTCGTATTTATAGTGTCTGAAAATAGTCTGGATACGCCGTATGTGGTAAGGTGCATACGGCGTATGGGGTTAATTTCCTTGGAGTTCGCGATAAGATCAAATCAATCAAGATTAATTGCCATCAATCACATTAACTTCATATCTTTGACTGATGACAAGCTGGGCATACGACATATGGGTGAGCAGTAGATACGCCGAATCGGGAATTGATCATTACGCGTATTCTTGTGATGAGCTGGCGCTGATATGCCGTATCTTCTTTGCTGGATACGGCGTATGGTAGCAGATAACAATTTTCTTTAAATGTTTTCGTTTTAGCTCAAGAATTGCGCCTTTTAGCTTCGTCTTCACAAGTTACTCCATAATTGCTGCAATCATAAACTTTAAGCAATTAAGTACCAATATCTTGCAATAATTATATAAAAGTGGGTAAAATGTATGGAATAAATGATGGTAAAATGTGACATTATTTGATGATATCAAATATCCCCACTTAAATCCTACTTGTCCTCAAGTAGACTTTAGAAAGGTTTTGAAAATGTATCCCAACCGAGGTTAAGGATTTTTCCGTTAAGCATTTTTTCTATTCTAACCACCTATACAAAACCAAGCACCTCACGAAATATGGGAATGAAAACAATCAGATCACTCTACTAATCTAGGGTGTAACATTTAAGTAGTACGCTCATTTGCTCGGTCGTGATTAGCTTCGTATCATAGGCTTGGCAAGAATACACATCTCCACCTCTAGAGCTAAGGAGTAACAAGTCAAATGGTAAATTGGGTATTTATAATAGGTTTGGGTTTAATCATTCTTTTTAGGATGGAGAATGATATAGGGTATGGAGCTTCTGACTTTCACCGAAGGTCGTCATCAAACAAGGCAGCTGAGACATGCATACATGGCCGTAACGACGGAATAGACATCCTCATTTGAGTATATCCTAAGGTTAGTTATCAGGAAAGGGAAGTAAATGGTTGTTAAATAAAATATACAAAACAAATAGATTAAAGCCAACAAATATGGTGCGGTTGCTAGTAACTTTCCCAACCGTTCCATGACAAAGACTCGAACATATAAACAAACGCCTCGATCATAGAAATGACAAAGACAACCTAAGTTGGCGTTCCCATAACGGTCAACTTCCCTTACATCCTGAATTTTACATACTTTTACCAAATAAGTGGTGATATCGGCAACTTTTTACAATACTTTACATCGTTGATTTTTGCACGTATCAACGAATAATCGATCCTTTCAAATAATCTCTTCGGTATATGCTCAATGAACCGACTATCTTTTTTTACTTCAACTATTATTTTTGCCAACAATACATCATAAATCTTGGTGTAATTCACCGTCTTCACTATCATCATTTGTCCGGCTGATTCTTCCTTTTAACTTTTCTTCTTCGGACATAACATATAATCGGGAAAGTAGCAAAATACACGAGCTACAAAATATTCCTATTGCATTGTGCAATTTTCCCGACCTTTACAGGGATAGAGAAATTTCACTTTGACACAGGAACTACAAGACTTTACACGAAAGCAACTAGCAACATTTATTAAAATAGGCTTTAATCTACATGGTAGGCTAAGGTGTAAAGGTGAAATGAAACAATTTTAATTGGTGTGGAAAAAAGAAAGGAATGGCTCAGCAGGTTGTTCTAGGGGTATCTTTACTCTAAAAGTGAGAGTAAGCAAAAGGGTTACACGGGGGTTAACTAACCAGGGTAGTTAGTTAATTTTACGACATGTAGGATTTTTGGTTTAATCCTAGTAATATACCAGTCAAGCATGTTACTCCATCTAAATCCATAGTACTCATCATTGAGGTCTCGAGTAATATACCAGACCAAGTTCTGAAGTCCACTACATCACCGACACACTCATATTTTTGTGGAATTTTTAGTAAGCAATTGGAAACGGATAGGCTTAATTCTCACAAATTGACATTAAGGGTTATAGTGCGCTAGGTAATGTAACTAGTGATTTTTCACAAAAAGTATGCTAATTTTTTTTAATTTGATCCATTTTTAAGCACACCTAAGCATATTTGTGAAAATAAGGACAAGTACATTCTAATTCTCCATCCCCCCACTTAAATTATACAACGTCCTCATTGTATAGATAAAACATTTAAATAATATGGGAAAAAGAATTAGAACGAGGTAACTCCCCTGATAGTTTGCTCTGGATGGTTCTCCATTTTGAGTGTTTGAGCAAAAAAGCGTGTTGACGAGGGCTTTAGAATGCCCATAAGAGTTCAACACGTGGCATTTTTCAGAGTATACCATTAAGTCGATTCTGTTTTCAGCAAGGTCCTGCATGAAAGTTTAGAAGACGTTCGTGCAATTTGTACTTCCGCTATCCTACAATACAGGCAAACAATTAAACACACAACTGTACAAGTTACAATACGCCGTATCCCAAACCCTAGGACACGCCGTATGTAATCTTGTAAAAAAAATTTAAATAATAGAAATTAAATACTAGAATTCAAAAATTATTGATAACGTCTAGACATACATAGGCCGTATCCTAAGGGATTAGATACGCCGTATGTGATGTCTCGAAAGACAGACTCAACACTTAATTTCAAACAATTATATGCGACAAACAATTTAAAAACAACCGGGTTGTCTCCCGGGAAGCAATTTTGTTTCAGCTGGTCGTTAAGTTCGACCCTTTTTCTCCGTGTGGCTCCTAATTGGTGCGGTGTACGGTCCACCCTTAGTCCTTTTTGTGGAAGATATCAAGGTAGATACTGGATATTCCGTTAACGGTTTGAGCCCAAGAGTCGCGTTCGAGTGTGCGAATGCCTAAGAATTCTTCGTTATCTCCAACTGAGTATTTGATCCCCTCGAATTTATCCACTCTGCACATTCCTTCATTTGGTTGCTCTTTATTGCCGGAGTGCGGTGCGTCATTTAGAATGAATTGTTCTGGTCTGCTAGAGTTTTCGTTATACCCCATATGGTCGCTTTTGTTACCCTTGTTTTTATCGTCTAGGTAGGGATCGAAAAATGGATTAGCGTCTTGGTGGTCCGATTCGTAACTTTCGTCATCACTTGACTCTTCATCGTAAATGAGTGTATCATTATCGTATCCCTTTTCCCAAAAATTCCATAGCGCATTCTTAGTTGTTGTGTTCAGCTTCCAAGGGTTTTTGAATTTTGAGTTCAACCAATTCATAAATCTTTGGTGACATTTACATTCTCCATTAGTATTATTCTCTCTACTGGCATGAGATAGCGGGTAATACTTGTAGAAGAATTTATCAACTAATTCTACCCACGAAGTAATCTTGTCATTTCCTTCATTCATCGACCACCTACGTGCTCCCCCGGTAAGAGAGTATGGAAACACAAAAACACACAGTTGTTTCGTTTTGACATTGGGGATTTTAACTGGAGAAATTTAGTAATATGGTCAGTTGCGTCATTTGCTTCAGCTCCATTGTAGGCGTTATTTCGTAGCTCCATAAGTAATTCCTTGCTGATTTCAATTTTAACATTATCGTTGGTTTTTGGCTCAGCAGGATTAAGGTCGGAAAGGCAAGGTGTGGTATGAGTTCCATTCAAATTAGGTGTTACCATTGCGATTCCTTTTCGTCGAACAGTTTCCTGCGAATAAGCACAGATAATCAGTAGGATGTGCTCTCATGGAGAGAACACATAGAAACAAACAGAAAACCAAATTCGAAATACTGGTACTGTATCAGATAACAAATACATTGTATTCTATTGAGCAAAATACGTCATATGTGTCTATTGAATAGCAGTACGCCATATCGTTTTAACAGAATACGTCGTATTGTTGGGGGAACACAAACGCCATTTAGACTGCAAAAACAATACGCTGTCCTGAGCAGAAGGTTAGATACGCCGCATCCAACTAGTGGATACGCCGTATCAGGTGATCAATCAGAACATAATACTATTTAAACACACAATTAAATGCAATAAATTAAACACACAATTAAAATAAACTATTAGCAATCAGAATTAATTAATTAATTTTACACTAAGCAAGTTAAAGGTTAGAAACACTAATAAGAATAAAGATTAAACTATTCACTTCCCGGCAGCGGCGCCAAAAACTTGATGTGTCGTCGTGTGGTGTATATTTAGTGATTATCAAGTTTTACATTTATATTTAGTAGACAAACCTAAAGACAACACTTTAACGGGCAGTGCACTCGGTCAAAATGTAGCTTTGCGGTAAGTAGGGTGTCAAACACTAAGAGTGAGAGTTAACCTGATATTCTATCAGTATTTTAATCTATCTAGATTAGTCTAATTACTGGTTAAACCTATGCTATACATATTTACTAGAGGTAAAAGGGGTGTTTTCAGCCTGAGAGACTGGCACAGGTTTAGCGGTGACAAAAGTTAATTCTAAACACAATAAACACTAAAGCAAATAATCACAAGATAAAGAAGCGGTACAAGCCAAATAATAGAAAACTATATTAACTATGTTAAATCTGATTAAATGTTGATTTGTTTGTTTAGTGCAATGGCTACTTATCTTGAGGCGGCATATCATTCTTAAGACTTAGGCGGGACATCATCCTAAGACCCAGACACAATAATCCTGTCACAATTAACGCATCCACATAAAGCATCCTTTAGTTTAATTATAAGATATCATAAGGAATTAAAGCAGTGGTGATCCTGTTAATACCCTAGCCCATCGAGACTTTACCCACTTATTGCTTGATGTTGTCTTATACGCTGGTAGTCCACCACCCAAATCAATTACCAATTAATTAAGAACAATACTGGTTGAAAAATTATCGGGTCACCTGCCGGTCCAACTAAGCTCATAGTCAAAGGGTAAGGACAGTGTGTCATTTGTGATCCTATTGGTCCGGGCATAAAAAACATAACATGGAGAGCTATCAGGGTAATCTAGATTACTAGTTAGGTCTCACTAGACCCAGTTGAATGAATATGGTCGCATCAAAAGACATAAACAAGTATAGGCGCTAAAGATAATGAACAACACGAATAGATTAAGCAAGCCCAAGATTAAAACAAACCAATCCATTATAATCTTTTTTAACATGGTCTTATACCCAAGCGGTATTAGCCAAAATCATTGTAATTTTACAGTGTGGATCAAACAATTTGAAATTAAATGATTTAGGAATGTATACAATTTCAGAAATCTTCTTGGAAACTTAGGGTTGGTGCATTGTCCTTGGCTGCTTCTAATATCTTAGAAAATTCAACTTCAGAGTGTATGGTATAGAGAGTGTATGGTATAGAGTATGTGGTAAGGTGCATACGGCGTATGAGGTTAATTTCCTTGGAGTTTGC
This sequence comes from Tanacetum coccineum, assembly GCA_026074375.1. Taxonomy (NCBI): domain Eukaryota; kingdom Viridiplantae; phylum Streptophyta; class Magnoliopsida; order Asterales; family Asteraceae; genus Tanacetum; species Tanacetum coccineum. Next base: position 28,341 of record BQNB010012189.1, on the reverse strand, counting down.
GATAAGATCAAATCAATCAAGATTAATTGCCATCAATCACATTAACTTCATATCTTTGACTGATGACCAACTAGGCATAAGGCGTATGGGTGAGTAGTAGATACGCTAAATTGGGAATTGATCATTACACATATTCTTGTGATGAGCTGGCGTTGATATGCCGTATCTTCTTTGCTGGATACGGCATATGGTAGCAGATAACCGTTTTCTTCAAATGTCTTTATTTTAGCTCCAGAATTGCACCTTTTAGCTTCATCTTCACAAGTTACTCCATAATTACTGCAATCATAAACTTTAAGCATTTAAGTACCAATATCTTAGCAAAATTATATAAAAGTGGATTAATTATGTATGGAATAAATGATGGGTAAATGTGACGTTATTTGATGTGTCAATATTTAAGCACTGTTGTAGACGGTTTTGATCTTCGACTTGCCCCTGTCGTCCGTCTCAGTAATAACCCTCACATAGTCCATGTGATAACCACCACCACCCAAACCCTAATTTCATCTCAAAACAATGAAGTTGATAATTGTGTTGTGAAGCCTATAAGGATAATACCAGGTCCTGCTGGTATTGTTCAAACGACCAAGCTTTGTAAATTAGCTGATACCCAGGAAGGTGAGGAGGAAACCATAATGTATATACATGAGTATATTAGAAAAGTTATTGAGGATGTGGTGAGGGATGGAAGATTTACGCGTGCACCAACAGCTATAGCGTCGCTTGATTATGTCAATGTTGATGGAGGGATCGTGACGGGTTGTTTTAGAGATGTTAAGAAATTTCTCAAGAATGGGAAACTTGATAAAGTTGTTGCAGTTATTAAGTCTTGTACTTCGAATGCGCTGGGCGATCTAACAGTAACACTCAAAGACCTTTTTGGTACTACAAAGTGCTTACAGAGGAGCGGGTTGCAAAGGTTATTACCGTAGAAGCGACTTTGATACTTCATAAATGTTTAGTTTTCTCCTAAGCAATCAACTAATCATTATCTGAACATTACAAAGAAAAATATGGTCAAAGTATTCCACAAGGATGGTTGGTCTGCATAGTTTATATGATCTATTCTGAATGTTGCAAAGAGTATTTGTTGACTTTTGGCATGTCTTAGTCAATCAAATATTTTACTTTGAATTCTTGTATACAATTTTCTTGAATTTCAATTTTTCTTTGTCCACGATCATAAACTTACGGTTATCAATTACTGCCGACATTTTTTACTTATTACAAGTCGTGGTGTAACTGGGTTTGATGGTCTAATGGTCTTTAAATGGGTCTCAGGGACTAATCATGTAACGAAATTGCCAATCTTCTTTTTCCTGCTAAGAGATTATCGCAACAGATACCTCTTTTATTCTACTAACAGGAAATATGGAACGTAGTTACAAGTGTTAACACCAACAATCGCTGTTTAATAAGGACCAAACGGGTAAACCAGGTTAATATATCAAGGACCATGTGAGTATAAACTCTTATAATACTGACATTTTTTTGCGAATAAATTATAACTTGGATTTAACTGGCAATTTAGTGGGCTATGGAACTTAGTAACACGTGTAACCAACAACATTGATTGTTATATAGGGACCAAGCCTAAACATCAGTCTCAATATCAAGGTTGTGTATAACCTTTCATGCTACTTATAAGGTCCTCCAAATGTGCAAAAATGGTTTCCACATCAAGCTGTGTATAACCTTTCATGCTACTTATAGGGACCAACAACAAATAACCTGTAATGATACTAAGTAGTTTTTTTGAGAATAATGTAAATAGGTCACAAACAACTTAAATCAGTCTTAAACAAGTGCAATCATCCATTTTCCACATAAGTGGACTTTTATGTTTGCCTCTAAAAGGACTTAGATAGTTGCCACAGATGTGGACTTTGATGTTTGCCACTTATGTGGACTTTAATTACAGACATACACTTACCCGAAACATACTAGTTTTGGAATTATAGAATAGACCATTCACTTTCTTCACCTGCTGCACTTGACTGTGTTGGTATACCATCATCCATTTCTCTTCCATCTGCATTCCTTGTTTTAACCACTGGCACTCGAGTACTGGTACAAGGTTGACTTACTCTTCTCTTAGTCTATCTACTATGGATGGACCTTGACTGGCAACACCTGCACCAGTTAGACTAGCTGCATGGGTGTAATCGAGTCAAGCCGAGCTCGAGCTTGGCTTGAAAAAAAATAATAGGCTTGAGATTGGCTTGATAACTTGTCAAGCTTTAGCCATCCAGGCTTAAGGTTGGCTCGAGTGGGATTTAGTCAAAGCTCGAGCTTGGCTTGAAAAGCTTAAATGTATTCAAAATTATTGTATTTAATAGCTAAACGCCCAAACTCATCAATATACATATGTATAAAATAAAACAAACAAAAACCATAACTGAACACCATTAATAAAACCAACAATAACATTCTCGTACCAAAGTTCAATATTAGAAAGAAACATAAGCCAAAGTACCAATTAACGTTCAAACGTACAAAATATTTCAAAAAAATATATCTTGTGAGGCTTCATAAGGTTCACAGATCTTGATTTCATGAGCAAAATAATCTTCGTAACTCGATGGATTCTTTTGCATTTTATTAATGAACTGAATGAGTTTATATTGTGTTGTTCACTACACCATCAATAAGAAAGCAAAAATTTTTTGTGGGCTTTTATTTTCAACAACTAAAATGATATAGCTATAACATAAAAGTATAGAACAGCCAAAAGTTAAATAAGAGATAAGAGAACTAATAACCTATAGCAAATTAATAAAGCATTTTTTTGTGTAAATTACTATGTAATGTTGCAATCAGATACATGAACTTTTCAAACAAAAGCACTTCCATATCAAACATTAGTCATACTAGTTACAGTGATAATCTTTAGTGGTTGCTTTAATGATAATGCATAATGGACATATTGGTGGATACTTAACAAATTAATAAAGAAACAAACCAAAACAATTTAAACTTTTAGCCATTGTTATTTGACCAAATTCATAATTGTGTTCTTTTTCACGTTTGGCGCATTCAGAACTTTCTGCACCATATTTTAAATCTCGGTTAAAAACCTCAAACTTCAGCAAATAGGAGTGTACTATGGAAATACTCTTATATAAGATACGATCTAGCTTCAGAAGTCAAGCATATCACTTTAAAACTTTAAAAGCATTGGTTGTCTAATACTCTAACCTATTTTTCTATCCTTGTTATAGCAAGAGTGGTTCAATGTAAACTGGTGTAGTTTTGTAATAACCAATCATAATTGTTGAACCTAAGTATGCAAAATCCCTTTATATATGAATATTTGAGTAGAAAACAAGTCAACATACCTTAAAGCACTGTTCACGACTTCACGACAAGTTATCAGTTAGGACTGATCACAATTGGCACTTTTGTTCCCTTTAAACATTGCAATCAGTAGTCAATACTACATAGATAGTAAATTCATAACTACTACTATATATATATGTTCAAAATATTAATAACTTACATGGATTTTCTTCTTAACGCCATGAACATTCCTAATCTAGTTTCCTCCACAAAGTAACGCCTGCACAGTCTCAACTCCTAGTGATGCTCGATATTGGTCAATTACTCTACTCCCTGCACTAAATGTGGCTTCAGATGCTACTGTAGTAATGGGGATTGCTAAAATGTCACGCGCTAACTTGCATAATATACGATACTTTGACTCATTGCTCTTCCATCAATCCAATTTGTTAAAATGCTTGTTTTCCTCTGGTGCACACATATGACACCCATCTTCAAAGTATACATCTAGATCAGTCTTTTGCATTGGAGCTGTTTCATTTTGCCTAACAAAGTTTTGAACTTCTTCGAATCCATATCCCATTGAAGTTTTTGATTCTGCCTTTGAATATTCTGACATAAAAGAACCATTTTTCTCACTTGAATGATTAGCAGATTCATTATAAATGGCAACATACTCGGTGTGTAGATTTTTAGAGTCTTTTCCACCATTTCTACCAGAGCCTTACAATCCGTAGGATTGTATATTTTGGGAAAACAAAACTTAAGTGACCACTTCTTCACCCATGGATCTAAAACCGCAACAATAGCCATTAGTAGGTCGACCTCTGCCCAATACTTATCGAACTTTTCTTTCATTTTCTTCACCATTTCTCGAATGAATTCTTTCTCGTCATCTTTCTTGCCATCCAAAACTTATTTTACCTTGTAAACTTCACAAAGAAAGAGATTTGATGTTGGATAGTCGCTTCCAGATATAATATTGGTAACATTGCTGAACACCTCCAAGATCCCACAAATCTGCTCTACCTTCGCCCAATCATCCTTTAAAGGGCATGACTCATAATCAGTGTCTCTTTCTTGATATTTGGGGAAAATTTCTTTGAACTTATAAGCGCTAGAAAGCATCTCATATGTCGAATTCCAACGAGTCTTGCAATCTAAAATTAGTTTCTTATTAGGCAACTTCATTTGTTGTGCAAAATCATTAAATGTCTTCGTCCGTGCTTCACTTGCATTGATGAAAGATATATATATCTCTCACATTTTTTTTATCACCAACTTAATTTTTTCCAAACCATCTTGAGCAATGAGATTAAGGATATGTGCACAACATCGCACATGAAATAATTTTCCATCACATAACAACTTCCTATCTACCTCTAAAATTCTTCTTAGATTTTTTATAGCATTATCATTAGACGAAGCGTTATCCATTGAACTGCTATAAATTTTGTTCTCAATGTCCCACTCTTGAAAGCACTTGTACAAAGCATCAGAAATGTCAATTCCACGGTGTGGAGGAGGAATATGCACAAAGTTAAGTAGCCATTTGTTCAACTTCCATTTGTTATCCAAAAAATGACTAGTAACAACCATATAACCAATCTTCTAACATTTTGATTTCCACATATCTGTTGTCAAGCTAATCGAATTAACTTTTTTAAGCATCTCCTTCAACTTTTTTTTTGATTCTCATAAACTCTAATACAATCACTCTTTGATGCATGACTCAATCCAGGCCATTGTGGTATTCCTACCTTCATCATAAAGTCAAACCCCGCCTCCTCAACAATAGAAAAGCTATGCTCATGCATCAAAATCCAATGAGCAATAGATTCTCGCATCCTCATGTGATCATACTTGCCGTTTACAATTGCAGCTTCAAGGGCAGGCTCACTACTACTTATGTTTGAACCATAAGACTGGAAATTAAGAAGCCCTTGTTTCTTCAATACAAGCTTTCTTTTTTGACAATGGAACTTCAAATGTCTACTCATTGACGTGGTGGTTCCTTGTTTGTTATATGCCAAGAGACTACCACAGTGATTACACCTCGCCTTAGTTATACCATTTTTTATACTCTTTTGAATTCATTCCACACTTTAGTAGTTTTGGTCCTTTCAACCTTTGGATGCCCATTATCTATTGCTTTTTTCCTTTTACTTGTTTGAAACTCTTCGTTACTCCCATTTTTGTCATCAATCATTGGATCGTCTTGACGCATAGAAGGGTTAGACGTTGAATCATCAAGCACAATTGGATCTCGTGTTGTTGACATCAATAACCTATGTATACACAAAAACATAAAATTAACAACATAATATATAATCATTCAACAAACACACTAATTATTTTTATAAATTTTAGCTAAAGTAAGTAAGCAACTAACAATGTTATATCAAGATAAAAAACACAGAGCCATGGCCATGCATATCATAGTATCATACTTATTGCATTTATAAAAAGTGGAGTATTTCAATAGCCAAGTTGGTAGCTTACCTTATTTCAGAATATAGACACCATCTATCTAGTTACATTATAACACTAATATATAGATATATCATGGTCTATTTTTTCCTCTATATGAACGTTATTCAGAAGTGAGAACATAGCATAGATTTTGATTAGACAATATATAAGATCAGTTTATTATGATGTTAACACTTAACATTATTAAATAAAAGTTGTTGAGAGTGAACTTACAATTTTTCTAGAAGAATAAAAAGAAAAGCTTTGAACTTGGTGGTTGAATGATTAGAGAAGAGAATGAATGCCTGGTGAACTGGAAAGTGAAAAACTATGAAGAATACAAAGAGTTAGAACACCAATCGTTAGATTAACTAGGTTAAAAGTCCTTCAAGAATACTTAATCACTTATATTTACAAATTAAGTCCTTATAAATAGGTTAATACTTATAAATGAACCCTTAATTATTTATATGAACTTGTTGTGAAAACATATCTACATTAAAGCTTGAAAAATCTTGATAAGAACTCGAGCCAAGCTATCAAAAGCTTGAGCTTGGCTCGTTATCGGTTTCGAGCCAATTTTTGGGCTTGAGCTTGGGCTTAAGCTTGATAAAAGCTTGGCCCCAAGCTCGAGTTCGAGCTCAAGTTACTTGATAAAAGCTTGATTTGATTACAGCCCTAGCTGCACCACCTTGACCACCAGCAACAGACAAACCTATAACAGCAGAAGCACCTGAACCATCTTGACCACCCACAAGTTCTGTTTGTTGTGCTTGCCTAGATGCACTACCACTAGCTTTTACATTGTTGGGACCTACATGAAAAAAATTCCTTGCAACCTATTCCATGATGTTTATATCAAACACACACTTTTAGCTTGAAGCTTAAATAACTACATGTGGTTGCCTTTCGACCTTGTCCTTTGCATGTTGCCTTATTGTGTCCAATGTTTCCGCAGGATTGACATGTAATGGTTCTTCCTTTCCTGCTCAGTTTACCAACTTTCACAAATGGTTCATTCTCATGTTTGGACCTCTTTCTTTTCTTCCTTGGTCGACCTACCTGGACATGATGCTTGGGTGCAAAAGTGTAGCTGGACATGTCGAATTCTGCCAGTATTTGGTACCTTTAATTGGTTGTATCTTATAAGAGTATGTTTCTTTCTATGTACTCAACCAATAACAAGGATTTACCCATGTTTCTAGGGGTGGTGCCGCCCTGTTATTCAAAGCCATATTCCAACAAGCTGCAATAACATGCTTACAAGGAATACATGTCAATTCCTATTTCCTACATGAACATGTCATAGTTACTACATCCACAACACACTGATCACCAAGTAAACCTGAAACTTGATACTTATTTGCTCCATTTAATTGCACCTTCATCAAATAAGCTTCTTTCTTGATGGATTCCATGATTCTAGGGTTGTTGTTAAACCTTCTCTTGTTCTCAGCATTCCTTGCAGCATATCCCTTTAATTTCTGGTCCATTAAGTTGTTGGCAATACAGATAGCATCTTGGAGTCTTGTGGGTTCAGCAACAATCACATTTCCATGGATGTTTTTGGGTAGACCTCCAATCAACTTCTCAACCCTATCCACTTCATCTGGGACCATCTTAGTGCAAAGAAAAACCAACTCTTGAAATCTCTGGGTGTAAACAGTCAGATCATCCCCTCCACGGTCAAATTCTACAGTTCTGTTTCCATCTTCTAAATTTCATTCCTCGGGCAGTAAACCTCGGTCATCAGCTTCATAAGGGCACTCCAAGTCATGGCATACGCCACATCGGCCCTAACTGTCTGCTTATGGAATTCCACCATGTCAACGCACTGTCTTGCAAAGTGCAGGTAGCATACTTCACTTAGTACTTTTGGGACAGTTGCTCATGTGGAACATTGTTTCCATTTTCTCAAACTAACGGGTTAGTCCTACAACTCCTTCTATTCCTTTGAAATTGAGTGGTTGACACGTCAGAAAATCCTGGTACGTACACTCTCGAGTAACGGGTACATACCCTCCATTATTTTGGTTAGGGTTTCCATTCCCATTCCCGTTTCTATTTCCATTCATATTTCCATTTTCATTCTCATTCTTGTTGACATTTTCATTTCCTTGTTCACCTTTCATTTCGTCCTCAGTTTCGGGCAGCATCGTATGCCTTCAGAGCTTTCACCACTCTCTTGGTGATCAACTGATCAACTGCTTCTTGTGTCATTCCAGAACGTGTAGTAGGCATCTTCCTGTATTTCAACAAGTAAAAAAAGATACAGTGAGGCTTTCCTGGTGATAGGCGATCAAAACAAGTGTTGGATAGTTAATTAAGTTAATTCACGCAGAATTACAAAGCCATAACATGTTCACGATAAAGTCACGATAAATCAAGTATAAGCATATTTCGAAAAGAGTATATGGATAATAACATTAGATAATTAACATCATGACATAGAAAATAAAAGTTAGATTTCATAAACCTCGATAAGGACGATTACATTACGATTTTCATACGGTAGGATTTACAATCCCTAATGCTACTACTATCACTAGGTACTACAGATCGATACAAGAGTAATGATGAAACAAATCTAAGGACGATAACCTAAGTGCTTCCTAGCACATGCCTCAAGTCTACCAAGTCTCATATGGTCATAAAATCGAAAACGACGCATCTGTCTCAACTCCCTCTGAACATGAAACTCTCTACGCTGGAGGCGGTTAACTCTCTGACTCTCAACATGCCTCTAAGTCTCGTATTATACTGCTCCAACGCACTCATCCTCTCCATCATGGTAGTGACCTCCAAATCAACCTCAACAATCCTATGTACCTAATATCTCTAAACAATCTCAATAACCTGAATCCGGTGAGCTAGGATCTCCATAGTATGATCATGAAATCTTTGTACCAAATTTCCTAATGTCTCATAGGTACCCTTAACAGCTTCGTCAGCTGTGACATGATCAGGAACATCCTCCCTAACAGGCTCACGTACATCATCATAGACAACCGGTCTGACCCTCAGACCAATCTCAACCTCAAATGTTCCTCTCGCACCAGTCTCGACCTCTTCCTCCGCCATAGTCTCAACCACAACTCTAACCTTCGTCCCTCTAACTCTAAGAGCATTAGAAAACGCAATACACTCATCGATGCCTGCCTGAACATTGGGATCAATCTTCGGCTCTGTGTAAGGCTCATAACTATCCTCAACATCAACTCCTAAACTAGTCTCTCTAGGTACATGCGGCTTATGTCTATCCTCTGATCTAACCTCAAGATCCGTCATTGAGTTAGAATCCCTAATCCTCTTAGGTGGTGGTAAAAGGTCAGCACATACGGGAGACAGCACTCCGGGTACAGGTGAAGCTACTGGTACTAATGTGGTAGGGGACCTATGTCTCTTACGAGATGGCCCACAAAAACAACAGTTGGAAAATCACAAGGAGAATCTGAAAAAGAATGATATGATGACGAATGTGTTGGGGTCAGTTTTCTTGTACCCTTAAGTCTCAGTTGGATTTGAATATAAAATCCCCTAAGTATAGAAAAGCTGAAGAGTGTTCAGCTCAAGTCACTAAAGGAAAGCTTCAGTCACTGAAGGAAATCTTCAGCTCCAGTTCTTCGAGTACTTAAAAGATCAAGATCATCTTCACTTCAGTTTATGCAGCGGTACAGAAACTAAAGAAGACCTTACCAAGAGCTTCAGTCCAGCTTGGCTGATAATTCCAAGCTGGAAGATGTCTATCTCCTTAACAGACATTGAAATGAAATGTTTCATCTTCTAGAAGGTTTACAAGGCGGGAAAAAGATATGCTTTAAGTCAAAAGGAATAAAGTAGATCTCATTAGGAAAGAAACTTCTAAAGTTGGTATAGAAGTACATTACCTTTCCTTAAAGGACTGTACCTTGTACTATAAAGCAAACGTGTATTAAATGGTAGTTCAACCACCCATTTAATGCTTGCCACATAGTCTAGGTTAAAACTTGTAAACCCTAATCTCTTCGCCTATAAAAGGAAAGAGATATTAAGAGTAAAGAGCTAACTCTTCCAACTAATGTAAAACGCATTGAAGAGCTCTTTATCTCTCAAACAAACTGAACACAATCACTAAAATCTGAAGCTTCAGTTTTGATTAAGTAGTTTGTTTTCTCACTCACATAACTTTGGTTAAGTGTTTGAGTTCTTAAGAGATAACATCTTAATTGTCATTCAACCACCTTGTTATTCTGCAAGCCAGGTGTGTCATAGATTCTTTATTTGTTTCTAATAAGAACCTATACGTTGAAAAGTTACTTTTGTGTATGTTTTAAACTGTTCTTATATTGCTTTATGTATATGTTTAAAACTCACTTGGTTGCCATAATATGTGATTAAGCTTAACTTAATAAAATTTACATCACATTACAAGGGAACAACAAGTGATATCAGAGCCTTCTGGTTTGTAAAATCTTTTACTAAGTTCTTTAAAACTTTCCAAAAGCTTTTTAAAATCAAGATCCAATAACATGGCAACAGAAGTACCACAAACTCTTAAATATAGAGGTGGACAACTAAATTCCACCCATATACTAGAGGTGGAAAATTTCACAAATTAGAAAAAGAGATTCTTATGTCACATCATTGGCATTGAACCCTAATTTGTAAATATCATAAAAAATGGTCCCTATATACCTATGGCAGCTGGTCAAAAGAAACCAGAAGTACAGTGGATAGCAAATGAAAGAAAGGCCGCTAACTTAGATCAGTGACTCAAAAGTCTTATCATGACTGTACTTCTAGATGACCAGATGAACTATGTTATAAATTTCTTAACAACCAAATCAACCTGGGATGACCTGATACTATATCATGAGGGGCCTTCTAATGTGAAAGAAAGTATGGTCATGGACCTTAAACTGTGTTATAACACCTTCAAATTCAAATAAGGTGAAAATCTCAATCAAACTTTCACCAGATACAAAGCTTTGATGAATGAACTAGTAAATAATGGAATAATACTTTCAAAGCTTAATAAATACTAGTTTTATAAATAGGTTGCCAAAGAAGTGGCTAAGTTTCTGCCAAAGTCTCAGAAACTCAAACCATGTGAAAGATTTTAAGCTTGCTTCTCTATTTGGCAAAGTCAAATATGAAGAAAATCTGATAGACAGTATTTATGAAACACAAAAAGAAAAGTTTCTTGTGTCTGCAACACCCTTGTCAACTGCTTTCTTTTCTACCTCCATTGTCCAGGACTTCCAAGATAGTCCTGAAGATGAAAAGGATACAAGAAGCAGTCATGAGTACCTAAATGACCTAGATGAAGAATATCAAGCAAGAGCTCTTTTAGCTAAATCTAAAAGATTCTTCAAAAAGGGTACTCAAATGTTCAGCAGTGCCAAAGCAACTGACCAAACTGAATACCATAAATGTGGCAGGACTGGTCACTTTACAAGAGACTATTTTGCAAAAACTTTAGTTCCTTCTTATCAATCACCTTTTCACTCTAAACAAGTCAGTTCCTCCATGCACAACCCTAAATTGAGGCCTACCAAAGACTTTGAAGCAAAATACAACAAAATCAAAGCTAAGCTAGCACTCCTCAGTTTAAGTGCATACCCTCAAAATCTATAATGATAAAAAAACAAAGGACTGATTGCAGAGCCGTATGAATGGTATGAAGAAGATGTGTCATCAGATGACAATGAAATGACTAAAGTAAAAGTACTCATGACACTCGTTGAAGAAAATGATGCTGTCAGCAAAGAAGGTGCCAGAAATGGTGAATGGGTAAAGATCTCTATAAGAAAGGTACACGCTCTTCTTGAAATGGAAGATAATGATGATAGAAAAACCTATCTAGATTATTTGTGTATTGATCTAAACTATGTTGAAGAGCAAAGAAACAATCTTTCAACAAAACATAGAAATCTTGTTCACGAACTTAATGCATGCAAAGAACAACTTTTAGTACTAAAACAAGCAAAACTTGATTTTCTTACTATGCATCATGTAAACACTGAGATTCTGAAAGAGAATCAAAACTTAAGAAAAGAACTGAAAGAGCTAACAGAAATTACTAAAACATGTCTAAACAATTCTAACAAAGTAAATCAGTGTATTATTGAACAAATTCCCACTCAAAAGAAGAGAATTTTAGGAGCCGATCAACTCAATGAAGATCCCTCTAGTTTTTGGCAAAAAGGCTTAGTCTTTGTGAAATATTCAGCTAACGACACAAAAGTGTCTATACCAAGTGTTGAGAGACCCTGGTTGTCTAAAGCTGAAGGCTTTATTTTGCCAAATCATGATACTGGTAGGATACTCCCTTCTGAGTCACAAGTAATCACAAACTCAAATTACAACATCAAAAAGAAAAAATGGCTTTTGATGTCTCTTGGAAAGCAAAGTAATCCACATTGCATGATGAGAACGTGTTGCTAAAACATCAAGTTGAGTCTATTGTTAAAGAAAGAGAAAATATTAAACTTGAATTTCAAAGGCTTTTTAACTCAGTCAAAGCAACATGGGCTCAACATTAAAATGAAATTAATGAAATGATTAAGAAAGTCAGTCAAAAGACATATGATTATGCTGATGTTCGTGCTCAAAATCAAGATCTTTTGATGACAATTTTTGATCTTAAGAATAAGCTTAGAACGATTAACAAAGAGAAGCATGTAAACACTAAGTTTGACAAATCTGAGACCTTAGGACAACTTCTCTGTGTAACATCGTTCAACAAAAATCTAGCAATTAAGGCTAAGAGCATGTCAAAAACTAAGGTTACTTCAGATAGGCCAAACCCAGTCACTTCACAGTCTACTTCCACAATTGAGAAAAAACAACAACACAATGCAAAATGTAATGCGCTTAAGAGAATGTAATAAGATCATCAGCAAAGACACAAACACACTGGTTCTAAGGCTAACATAAAATATCTCAATTCCCACAGGTGTAGCAGTTCATATTAGTGTTAGAAGACCCCGTCTAAGGATATTAAATCGAGATGTGTCTCTTAAAGAACACTAAGGACTCATCTACAAATGTTTGGAAGACAATAAATAGTATTTGCTTAGATTCTAATAAATGTGAAACAAAACCTTCGAATGTTTGTCAAACCAATGCATGTATAACAAATTCCAAGACTGTAAATGCTATAAACGATGGTTTGAATATTTTGTGTATATCTTATGGTCTTGATGTATTTTTGCATTCTCATGATAAATGTGTTGCACATCATGCGTTGACTAGGAAATCTAGTGTTAAGAGAGCCTTATTTACTTCACCCGTAGCAGCAAAATCTAAGGGTTTAGGAGCTACATCTGTAGTTGTAAAATCTAGATTCAGTGTTGCTAAAACCACAACAGCAACAAATAAGGTCTTAAGTGTGTCGACACTATCTCAGAAATCTAGTCAAAGTAGGATACTTAGCAGTTACATGAACAATAAAATAGGAACAAGCAAAAAATGGCAAAAGTGGTTTGAATATCAACAAGGTTTTAATTGGACACCCAAGATCAAAACTGAGAAATCACAATCTAATGTGCATAAGCGTAGCACCAGTGTTAAATCTAAGTCTAAAACACCGGTTACCACTCACAAATGGGTAGCAAACCATCCATTCCTCCATTTGCATTTGTTTCATGTAATGCAGGTGATCTAGCTTGTTTTGTAGATTGTTGATAGCAGATGCTCAAAGCATATGACTGGCAATTTTCAACTGCTAAGAAATTTCTTTGAGAAATTCATGGGAATAGTAATGCTTTGGGATTGGATTTCATTTTCACTCCCAATTACAGGCTATGGAGATTATGTTCAAGGCAATCTTACTATTTGTCATGTATATTATGTTAAAGGCCTTGGGTATAATTTGTTTTCGGTTAGACAATTTTGTGACGGAGATTTAGAAGTAGACTTTCGATCAAACACGTGTTATGTTTGGAATTTAAAAGGAGATGATTTACTTACGGGTTCTTGAGATTCAAATCTCTATACTATCTCCATTTCTGAGATGGCGGCTTCTTCTCCAGTGTGCTTAATGTCCAGAGCCACATCAACAAAATCTTGGTTATGGCATCGCCGGTTGTCTCATTTGAATTTTGGCACCATTAACCAACTCACTTCACACGATCTAGTTGATGGGCTTCCGAAATTTAAGTACCACAAAAACCATTTATGTTCAGCTTGTGAACAGGGTAAAAGCAAGAAAGCTTCACTTCCACCTAAGTTGGTTCCAAGCACTGAATCCAAACTCAAATTACTTCATATGGATTTGTGTGGGCCAATGAGAGTCGCAAGTATCAATGGCAAGAAATATATTCTCGTGATCGTTGATGACTATTCTCGGTACACATGGGTATATTTTCTTCGCACCAAGAATGAGGCTCCAGATATGATTATTGATTTTGTCAATCAAGTTCAAAGGAATCTAAAGGCTTCAATTCTTACGATTCGAACTGATAATGGAACCGAATTTAAAAACAAGAAATTAAGGGCATTTTATGCAAAGTTAGGCATTGTTTATAAAACTTCAATTGCTCAAACGCCTCAACAAAATGGTGTTGTTAAAAGATGTAATCGAACACTCGTTAAGGCTGCTCGAACAATGCTTATTTTTTCTAATGCACCAGAATTTTTGTGGGCCGAAGCCATTGCTACTGCTTGCTTTACTCAGAATCACTCTATTATACACACTCGGCATAATAAAACTCTGTATGAGTTGATTCGCGATAGAAAACCCAATGTTTAATACTTTCATGTGTTTGGATCTCTTTGTTATCCAACAAATGATCGTGATGATCTTGGGAAGATGAAACCAAAGGCTGACATTGGTATTTTTGTTGGTTATTCTGAGTCATCACGTGGATTTCATATCTATAACCATCGTACTAAAAAGATAATGGAAACGATCCATGTCAAGTTTGATGAACTCACGGCTATGGCTTCTGAATGCAACAATTTAGAACCCGGGATGAACTGCGCAAATTTCAATAATTCATCAGAAGATTCACAATCCGTACCTTCTACATTAGACTTGGATAATCTGTTTGGTCCTATGTATGAAGAATACTATGCGATGAGATCACAAGAAGTGTCTGATAATTCCGCTGCTAATACTCTTGATAATGACCACACTTCTTCATCATCGTCAATCATCGTTGAACAGGATGATGCTCCTCAAATAGTATCCTCTTTCAAAGAACAAGTTGACATTGAACCAAACTCTCTAATCTTGAATGAAGTTGTCGATGAATTTATTCAAGACGACGTTGCAGATTTTGATGGAAATGTGTTTCATAATGCACCACCAACTCCTGAATTCGATGTTGCTGAATCTTCTTCAACATATCAAGATCCATCAAATATGCATCAATTTCACCAACAACATCGCTCAATTGATAGATGGACTAAGAATCATCCACTTGAACAAGTGATTGGTGATCCCTCAAAGCCGATAATGACAAGGAAAAGACTTCAAACGGATGCAGAAGTTTGTATGTATGCACTTATAGTGAGTACGATTGAACAAAAAAATCAAGGAAGCTATGCTTGATCACAGCTGGATTAAATCTATGCAAGATGAGCTTAACCAGTTCAAACGTCTTGATGTTTTGGAACTTGTCGAATGTCCTGTTGGCAGAAACATAATCAAAGTCAAATGGATTTGGAAAAATAAAACTGATGCTGAAAACACAGTTATTCGGAACAAATCTCGTTTAGTTGCCAAAGTATACGGTCAAGAAGAGGGAATATATTTCGAGGAATCGTTTGCACCAGTTGCAAGACTTGAAGCTGTCAGAATCTTTATGGCATATGTGGTTCACAAGAACTTCCTAATTTTCTAGATGGATGTTAAAACAACATTCCTAAACGGTCCACTGAAAGAGGAGGTTTTTGTTCAATAGCCCGATGGTTTTGTAGATCCAGACTTTCCAAATCACGTTTATCGTCTTAAGAAAGCTCTATATGGTTTCAAAGAAGCCCCAAGAGCCTGGTATGACAAGCTTTCCTCGTTTCTAATCAAACACCATTTCACAAAAGGTATTGTCGATCCGACACTGTTACAAGAAGACACGGGGATGACATTTTGTTAGTTTAAATCTATGTCGATGACATAATTTTTGGGTCAACTAAACCAGTTTTTGCAAAAAGATTTGAAAAACTTATGAAAGATAATTTTGAAATGTTAATGATTGGCGAAATGAAGTTCTTTCTCAGACTTCAGGTTCATCAATCTCCCCGGGGTATCTTTATATGTCAATCGCAATATACTATGGATATTCTTAAGAAACACGAGATGGAAAAATGTGATATTGTTAGCACACCAATGGCTAATACTAAACTAGATGCAGATTTACAGGGTACCCTAGTAGATCAAACAAAATATCGTAGTATGATTGGGGGACTTATGTATCTTACTGCTAGTAGACCAGATATTGCCTTTGCAACATTTATATGTGCGTGTTATCAGGCATGCCCAACTGAAAAACACCTCAAATAGGTCAAAAGGATCTTTCGCTACCTTAGACAATCCATTAACATAGGTCTATGGTACTCGAAGGATTCTGGGTTTGAGCTAAGTGCATATGCAGATGCAGACCATGCAGGGTGTAATAATGATTGCAAAAGCACATCCGGAGGCATTCAATTTCTGGGAGATAAGCTAGTCAGTTGGTCGTCAAAAAAGCAAGATTGTACAGCAATGTCCTCTGTGGAAGTTGAGTATGTATCCTTGTCTGCTTGTTATGCTCAAGTCATCTGGATGAGAACACAACTGCTGGACTATGGATATCGTTACCATAAGATTCTGATCTACTGTGACTCAAAAAGTGCAATTGCCATATCTTGCAATCCCGTACAACACTCAAGAACAAAACACATTAACATATATTATCATTTCATCAAAGAGCATGTTGAGAAAGGTACAATTGAATTATACTTTGTCGGGACGGAATACTAGCTTGCTGATCTATTTACAAAAGCCCTTCCGAATGAAAAGTTTGAGTTTCTAGTTCACAAGATTGGTATGCGATGTATGACTCCAACCCAGTTGGAACGTCTCGCAAAGTTGTCTTCTTGAATGAAAGATCATACATCAAAACCATTTGTAAATACATTTCAAAAACAAAACAAAAATTGAAAATTTTAAAAACTCAAAAAGATTTAAAAAAAAAACTTAAAAATTTAAACACGTATCTTCTACGTTCAAATCAGTCTTATGATACTAAATTTTTCAAAAACATGGTTATTTAAATGCAAAATAATTGTATCATAGACTGAGGGGGAGAAAATCATCAAAATGATTTTTCACTGCTAAAAAAATGTGTTTTGCAAATCCAATTCCATTCAAAAACAAAAGATTTCTTCAAAAATCATCTTAGTTTGAAAATTTCAACTGTGTAAAATTGTAAGAATTAACAATATCTTGAATAAGTTCTTTAACTAGACATTTATTCAAGGGAGAGTTATGTAATTCTTGTATTTTTCAAAATCTTCTCAAAAGAATTTCCAAAACTACAAAATTAACTATCTTTCAATAAGTTCTTTAATTAGATATCTTATTGAGGGGGAGTTATAAATTTTTTTTTCTCAAGACAAACTATCATCAAATAAAAATTGTGTGCTCAAAAGCAAAAATAACTTCTTTTCAAACAAATTTTTTATCAAGAAGAAAAAGAGATTTCAAAAAGTGGACAATTGTTTGAGAGGGAGTTATGAAAATTTTCCAATCAAAATAGTAACTTAATTGAAAAAGTGGTCTAACTTCAAGGGGGAGTTATGAAATTTTGGAGAAAAAGGGATATGAAAGTAACTTTTGAAATTAAAAGGAGAAAAATGCAAAAATAACTTTCGTATGGATGTTTGTTGTTTGCGAAAGTATCTCAAGGGACTGAAAATGACAATGTTGGAAAGTAGCTTTCGTAGGGTTTAAATAACTTACGTAAGAATCTCAAGGGGCTAAAACTGTCAAAGTTCAAAAGTGTCTTTCGTAGGATTTAAATAGCTTACGTAAGAAACTTAAGGGACTAAATTTGCCAAAGTATGAAAGTTATTTTCGGAGATATAAAAGTCACAGTTACGTACGAAACTGTAGGTTTCGTAATCTCTCTTACTTATTTGAGCTTTCGTGTTAAAGAATCTTCGATCCAAATCGATTTGTTGAACTCTTGTGCTAGAAAACGTAAGAATCGAGTCATATTTATCATTATTGTGCAATTAATTGTTGTTTTAATTGATTAAATAGGTTTCGGTCAGATCTAGGATTTCGTAAATTTGAAAGGTGTTTAGAAAATGAAATTGATTGAGGCAAAATGCTAATATGTACTTAATAACTTGATTGGAATTGCTTAATCACTGGAAATATCAATTTATGGACTGTAATCATTGGTTTTGTAACTAAGACAAGTTTCGTAACTTTGAGAATTTGATAAATAAGCTTAAATGTTAGAAAATGATAAATAAGCTGTTAAAATAAGCAGGATCATTAAGCTTATCATCTTTTATGGACTGTAATCATTGGTTTCGTAACTAAGACAAGTTTCGTAACTTTGAGAATTTGATAAATAAGCTTAAATGTTGGAAAATGATAAATAAACTGTTAAAATAAGCAGGATCATTAAGCTTATCATTTTTTTTGGAAAATCAAAGTTTACGAAAGCAAATGTTCACAGGTTTCGGTTTTGTTAACAGTATTGGGCCAATGGGTTTCTTAAAATGATATTTTAGGCCTAAAAATAGGTTTTGTAAGGCTTAATGAGCTGAAATTTTGGGTTTCGTATAAGGAAATGAAATGGAATAAATTTTTTATCAAAATCTCAAAAGGGTTTCAATGTTTAAAAAAAGGGGGGGCATCTTACGAAATCAAATGATAAATTTTGTTTCCAAATCATATTTTATATTGATAAATGGATCAAATGGTGAAGATTGTGTTCGGTTATGACCGTTTTCTGAATTTAACAGGATGAGGATTGAGCAATCTACTGACCATCCAGATATCGTATATAAGATCATGTTTTGTTTAACAAAAATTTTCAATCAAAAGTGATCAACAATTTCAAAAGTATGAAAAAAAACATACTGCAAGAATACAAATGTGGAGCTTCAACTGTCTATGATCATAAAGTTTCTCATGTATCATCAAAAGAAAAGTTCAAGTTTTTGAAAAAGATTGTTTCAAAATCGTTCAAAAATGATTTATGCCTATCTTTTGAACATAATTGGATAAATGGTCTAAGTCATGTCTGGTTTTGGCCGTTTTCTGCATTGAACAGAATGAGGAGTGAGTGGCTTAGTGACCATCCCATTTATGTTTCAATAGATTGGTTATGCAATCATTGTTTTCAAGAAATCTTTGAAAAACAACTTGTTTTGGAAAATTTTATCTCAATTTCAAAGTCAAAAGCTGAATTTTTGTGTCAAGTAAATGGTACTCTTTGCTAAAAGTTTTTGAGAATATGAAGTTATGCTTTTGGATTTCTTAGATATCAATGGTTGTCACAAGTTGAATTTTTTGCCAAATTGGTTTTTTCTAAATCAAAGCATTTCTTCATTATTCTTTAAAGAGTATCATTTCACAAAACGCTTTTTGGTGAGGAAAATCAAACAGAAAGAGAGATAAAATCCATACGCGAAAAAGCAAATCAATGTATGCTCGAAAAAGAATTGCCAGAGCATACAAAATTAGTTTAAAAGAAAATTTCGAATAAAGCGTATGGCATGTGCCCGAAAAAGCAAGAATTGGCACATGAGAAAGAAAATGATCAGAATATGCTCAAAAAGAAATGCCAGAGCATAAAAAACAGACATAGTGGAAAGAGACAAAACATGTTATAAATGTGAAAATTTTAAACTTTGTATCATTTCCCTAATTTATTCATGTCATCATACAGTATTCTGCATGGCTCAACACGTGATTCCAGCAGCTCAACTTGTTCCACAATACAAAACAATCGGGAGATGCAACAATTATGCAGTGTTGCAGAGTATTCCTTGCTCTCCTGAATGCAAGATAGTTGGGCAGATTTTACTTTATCATCCACTCAGTTATGCTCTAACTGCTACTGCTAATGTCCCTGCTGTGTACCTACAACAATTATAGAGAACGGTGAGCAAGGTACCAAATACTGAGGATACAATCAAGTTCTTGCTGGATACTCAACAATTTACATTCACTATGGATATATGTTCTGAGACACTCTTCATTTACCAGTGGAAACTACTAATACTCCATTTGTCACACCAGCCAACATTCACACTATTGAAGCATTCATGAACAGAGTTGGTTATCAAGGTGTTGTCGATAAAGTTAGTGCTTTCTTTACCAAGAATCTGGTGCAACCATGGCAAATTATGTTCAAGGTGTTCAATCGCTGCTTAACAACAAGAACATTTGGCCATGATCAAACCAAGATCAACATTCTTCAATTGTTTCATGTTATGGTTAACTGAACCAATGTTGATTATGTTGCTCTTCTTTGGTGGGATTTTATAAATAATGTGTTTCAAAAAAAGGAAGCTATTCTGTATCCTTGTTTTATCAAGTTGATTATTGCTGATCTGATGATAAAATTTCCTAATATTCCTAAAAGGCTTGAAGAGGATTATCATTCCATCAATGATGATGTTCCTTTGGTAAGTGTGTCTACAACAAGAAATGTCTTAGTTCGAGGGATGCTAATTTTGGATGCTTTCTTAACAACAAAGATTCGGGAGACTAATGATTTTAAGGAGTACAAGACGGTGTTCATGAAGGTAGATGTTCCAATGAATCAACCGCAACCGGTTGTTTCTACCTAAGGAACGCATAGGATTACACCTAGCGCCCATAGGTCGCCTACCATTTCTGCTAGTCCTCCGAAGATGAAGAAGAGGAAGAAAATTGCAGGAGAATCCAGTTCATCAAGAAAGTCACTCAAGGTTACAATTAAACAAAAGGAAATAGTAGATGCAAAAAAGAATGATGTTGATTCTGAGGATAGGTTAGAGCCCGGGAGTCATAAGGAAAATCCCTAAGTTTTAGATGATGATGATGATGATGATGATAATGCAAGAGCAAAGAAGGGTGATGAGATGGGTAGTTTGGAGATTAGGAATGAGGAGACGTAGACAACAATTTCCACACCAATTAGATCCCCTAGGAAATCCTTATCTTCGGATAAGAATATTTTTCAGGAAATGACGGGTACTGTTTCCATTCCAATTACCACAACATCCAAACACTCACAGGTCAAGAAAAGAATTTCCAGCAAATATTCTCATCTTCCAGGTGCGCTTCGTAGGATGTGCAGACGTCAAGGTTATATGATTCAAGACATGGAACGAAAGTGTGTCACAACTGAAATTTTTTGGGAAACTCACAACAAAGTTGATCAAGTTCTTAAAGAAGTTATTCCATAGATTGCTGAAAATGCTGTTAATGACTTGATTGAGTACATTTTGAAGCCATGTATAGTTGAAACTATCATAGAAGATCGTGATGCTTTCCGGTCAGACATACCTGCTTTTGTTTCTCAAGAATTTAAAACACACGCACCAAAGATCATAACCAAACTTTTCAAAGACTATGTACAATCCAATGTTATTCACGTTCATCCAACCACAATTTCATCTACTCCAACTGATTCATCAGCTGACCTTCAATATCAATTGTATTTAAAGATGAAGCATAGTCTTCAAGATCGAGTTGATAATATCACCTTGTGGGAGGCATTGAGGCGTAAGATTGAAAAGTCTTCTACATCTAACACTTCTTGCAGGGAAGATGACTTTCACTCTCATCATGATGAACATCAAGACGATGATGCTCCTCCTGAGAGGGAGAAAAGAGTGAAAAGGAGTAAAAAGTCAAAAATATTGAAGTCTGCAAGGGGTTCTTCGTTAAAGCATTCAAGAAAAGACTCTACAACATATGTATCTAAACGACAAAGTCAACATCAAGAATGGGATGCATGGGAAGAAGAGAATGTCGTTGATGAAGATGAGGTGATCCCTGAAGATGTAACACCTAAGTTGATTGCAGAATCTCAGAATGTTGACAAACGTGTTCCAACTATCTTTGATCGTGCAAGAATGGAGGCTACATTGAGGGATTCTTTAAGTAATCTGTCTAGAAATGCTGAATAATATGCCTATCATTTGGAACAATCAACAAGTTTCATGGAAAATTAGATAGTTTAGGAAAGCAGACAA